>JAUMHH010180770.1:0-10856 GCA_032359455.1 Chlamys rubida
GGCTGAGAGTGAATGAAAGAATGATGGGAGGGGTTGCATGGTGAGATGAGTTAGGGTTGGAGGGAAGAGGAGAGTTATTTCCCTTTGTTGATGACTTGAATTGGTTATCTATTCAGGAACAAAAGCTTCCCATTGTTGTACGATGACGGACAGGATACAGACAATCAGGAAACTGGCGTAACTGAGATTTTATCAAAACAGGTTCTTCTTCATATTAGAGGCACCAACGTAAACTTGATTGACATTTGTTTCGAATTTGTACATTAAAAACATACACACAGATTCTTACGCAATTTGACATTTTATCATACACAGATGTAAATATAGCGGCGAATATAACCTTTGGTTTCTTAAGTAAACCAGATCCACCGGTCTCTCTGTAACGTAATTGAATACAAAAAATTTCAATGTTAGAAAAGCTACACAAAACCATGGTTGTTGATGATTGATGGTCGTGTCGGCTAATTATATAAATACCGTCTTTTGATAAGCTGAAGCGTTAGGTTGGTACAAAATGAAATTAGATCTGAACATCGGCTTTTTATAGTTATCAACCTAAATGCCTTAACTTTTTCCTGTATATAAAAAATACTACAATACCAAAAGAGGATTAATGCTTTCAGCTTTCATGGAAAATCTAGCAAATTACCAATCCTATCTAATACCATTATGGTGTCTAGCTTAGGGTTTTTAGCAGAAGAATGCATAATATGATAGTAATTATTGGCGAAATTAATCACGTGTGGGGAATAATGCCATCTAATTAATCAAATGAGATCATGCTATCTCCATATCTCGGCATGCTTTTGTTATGTCATATTAATTTTAAGAGTTATGTCCCTTAGCGAGGTTTTTCTTGAAGACACGTAAAGAGAGTTAAAATTCTCCCCCGCAAAAATATTCTAATTGGATTTTAGTTGGAACTTTTCCCTAGATGCTAAATGTGGATTAAACTAAGAAGACATACTACAGTATATAAGAAAACCTTCGCTCTATTTCATAACGGAGAAATGTGGCAAAATCTAATGAAATATTTTCGTCTTAATTCACCTCTGAATTCTCTCTCTATAAAACTGTGTATCGTTTTTCTCTGATGTATACTCGTAATTACAAAATTGAATTTAATTCTTTAATTTTTCGTGCCCTTAAGATTCTCATTCGAAAAGTTAACCATCGACCTTCATTGTCGTAAACTAGCCAAAAACAGAAAATATACTTAATCTTCATTGTTATGAAAACCTTCATCGTCCCATCGACCTTCATCGTCGTAACAAGCCAAAATACAAGTAATCTTCATCCTTATGATAAACTAAAATATACTTAATCTTCATTGTCATAAAAACCTTCATCATCAAAACAACTTTCATTGTTGTAACAAGCAAAGATGCAGGAAATCTTCATTCTTATGAAAAAACATAAAAAGACACTTTCATTGAGGTAATGAGACAAAATATCATGAATCATCAACATTATGAAGAAACAAAATATACTTTATCTTCATTGTCATAAACACCTTCATCACCCTAACACTTTCATCGTTGTAATGAGCCAAAATATCGGGAATATACTTAATCTTCATCGTCATTACAAACCTTTTTTGTCATTATAAGCCTTCGTTAAAACAACTTTCACTGCCATAACGAGCCAAAACATAGGAAATCTTCAACAGTATGACAGGCCAAACAAAATATGTCTAATCTCCATCGTCAAATCAAGCCAAAATATAGGGAATCTTTCTCGTTATGTTACGCTAGTCAACCTTTCAAATTTTCAGTGTACAATAGTTTAACCTGTTCTTGGTAATGGATTAATTGAAAGGGAATTCTGCTCATTTCAAAAATCAAATCAAAGGGAGAAGAATCAAGAAGACCTGGAAAGTATGCATTATAACACAGTATATTTAAGTTGAACATTGCGACAATTAGTAAAAACATTTTAGATAAGTTCACTGTCAGGGCACGACTGAATTATTCTCTAAATTGAATGTTATTTCGTTCGCTAGGTTAAAAAATATGTATTACCCGTGAGTATTTTGACTGTAGCGGAGTGACATCGACAATAATCAATGTGTATAGCACGGAGTACAAACGTTTAAATCAGAATATCAACCTCTCTTAACGGTGAAAATAATTATGTTGAGAAATACGAAATAAACGTGTGCTTATACCGTGTGAGTGGCTTAATCAATGCGAGGTACTCTGACGCTTAGTGTTGTATTTCACTTATAGCATGATGTAATTATTTCGCTACGAATATTAATTAAAACCGGTTGCCTGACGCAATTACTTGATCCTTCGGAAAATCACCTGACAATCCGGGATTATACAAAATATCACTACTATACCCACGCTCACGTCGTTAGCCTCAGGTAAACTGTGAACAAGCAGGGTGTGACCAGGTGTGAAATGAAACACTAAACGATTCAGAAAAAGTCGTTATAACGTCCATCCTGTTTTATTCCAAAAATAAAGTCAATGTGACGTACTTTACGAAAACATAATTAGTGTCATTTGCTCTAACCTATTACAGCTAAGTGACTGATCATATATCCTGGCAATCAATAGTCATAATATACCTACATCAATCTGGATACATTTTATATAATTATAACAATTGGTGTTTGTATGCTGTTTCAAAAATTTTGTTGCAGTTGTCTCCCTTATTTTTTCTTTATTTTTTCACATTGCCCAGGAATTCAGAGTAATCTGAGTACATCAATGCATTTAGTTTATTTGTGTTGCTTTCAACTGTGTCATCAATCAGAATTACTCTTTAAGTCAGGTTACCAAATTACAGCTATCTATGTGTAGAACTCTTTTAGATATGGCGATACATCACAGTAAGGTAGCATACACCCTTAACTGATCAGCAGCTTCCCCGATGTATACAGTAGGTACACTTATTTGTCATTTCAAAATTTGGGTTATATTTTGAGACAATTGGGTTTTGAAATTATTATTATGACGTTTTTAGATAATCAGGATTTGAAATTATTTTTTAAAATAACATACACTCAAAAACTGGAATCAAAAATATTAGATTTTGATGCAATTTACAAATAATGCTCTTTTCACCCAAACTATATCAAAATATTGACACCAGCATATCACATTTGACATTCATACATCATTTGGCTCCAACTAGATATACACTTAGCTGATGTTGCTAATTATTTGATTTTAATTAGGTAATAACGATCAGGACAGCTGGGAGGAAAAATTTGCTTGCAGGATATGACGTAAGTGACAAATATATTTCAACTTTTACACATTTTTAAATTCAATATCTATTTCAGAATCTTGTGTTAGTTTTGAAATTGGATTTAAAGATGTTCTTATATCTGATTAAAATTGTCATTGAAATAAAATATCATTAAAAAATTATCTAAATACTGCCAGAAACAACAGTTAATTAATTGTTACTCAATTTAAATGCAAGTTATCAGTTTTAATCAATTTCTTTACAATGTCATCTTCAACATCTATATAAGTAATTAAAATTTGAAGAATTTGAAATTCACCTTAACTTTTAAATAACATGGAGGTCACTACCGAACTTTGAGTGACCTTCAGTGAAATGCCGAAAGTATTTGACCATTAGTTATTTTTACGCCATATTCGATGTAGGTTTTTTTCAATATCTCAATCTACATAAATTTCTTACACAATCAAGATTCATATGGAACAATTATTTTGACAATTTTTGCAATAACTTTTTTCCTACTTTCAGAAAGAAGGTCTAGAGACTGTTCAATTTTAATGATATCATTTTGACGTTAAAATTCAAAGGCTAAGAAGGATCTTGCTACTTTTAAAGATTAAATAGACATACACAATCCAAAGTTCTCAACAAACCAGGAAAGTAAAGGAACAGTTCATCAAACAAGTACTAAATTAATTTTTACAGGTACAGGTATTTCGCATAAATTTGAAAATGACACAAGGGACAGACATAAAAAAAATAGAAATACATAGAATATAGCGTAAATTAATCAGTGACCAAATACCTATGGAAAGTCTTGTAAATTCATTCCCAGATTTATTTTACCAAAGTCGACAGGTGCTATATATATATATATAGCTCAATGTTCTACTAAAACTTCAAATACAATCACTTTCATTTTGATTGATAAAAATTAAAAAAAAAAAAAAAAAAAAAATCAAGGGCATAACTTTTGACTAATTCTCAATTAAAAGGTGTTTCCATGGTAGCCTAACATGTCAACAAGTTTAAAGTCTTATTCATTTGATGATTTACGTCCTGATATCGTATATACCATAAATTGAGGTGTATTTGACTTCAGGATGTAAATTATTCAGCACCTTTACCCTAACCCTTCACGTTCCTATCAGGTGGGTAAATTACAATTCATTCATTTTAAAGTCCTTAAATAGTAATTTTGTAAATATTCTGTAATTATCGTTACCGAATTCTGCTTCTGATCCATCTTCAGATTTTCCCCTTCTGATATCCCAGCACTAGTGTAGCATATGAGGTTGGTAGCCATTTCGTTCCTGCAGCTGTATTTTTATATCACTGGTATTGTTGACTATTGATATAAATATATATCATCAAAGTAATGTATCGGAAATTCCAAAAGAAGAAAACAAACATGCACGAAAACTCCTTCATTTTAAATTTAATTGTCTAAGAACCTGAGTCTCTTTATATACAGGTAATACTGAAACACACAGTTTAATGATGATTACTGTGATACGTTTATTGTACTGTGTGTTCATTGTACATGTATGTTCATTGTACATGTATGTTCATGGTGCATGTATGTTCATGGTGCATGTATGTTCATGGTACATGTGTGTTCATCGTACATGTATGTTTATTGCACATGTATGTTCATTGTACATGTATGTTCATTGTACATTTATGTTCATAGTACATGTATGTTCATTGTATATGTATGTTCATTGTACATGTATGTGCATGGTACATGTATGTTCATTGTACATGTATGTTCATTGTACACGTATGTTCATGGTACATGTATGTTCATGGTATATGTACGTTTATTATAAATGTATGTTTATTATAAATGTATGTTCATTGTACACGTATGTTCATTGTATATGTATGTTCATTGTACATGTATGTTCATGGTACATGTATGTTCATTGTACATGTATGTTTATTATAAATGTATGTTCATGGTACATGTATGTCCATTGTACATGTATGTTCATGGTACATGCATGGTCATTGTACATGTATTGTCTTTGTGCATTTGTGTTAATTGTACATGTATGTTCGTTGTGCATGTGTGTTCATGGTACATGCATGTTCATGTTACATGTATGTTCTTTGTACATGTATGTTCATGGTACATGCATGTTCATTGTACATATATGTTCGTTGTGCACGTATGTTCATTGTACATGTATGTTCGTTGTGCACGTATGTTCATTGTACATGTATGTTCGTTGTGCATGATGTTCATGGTACATGTATGTTCTTTTTACATGTATGTTCATGGCACATGCACGCTCATTGTACATTTATATTCTTTGTGCTTTTATGTTAATTGTACATGTATGTTCGTTGTGCATGTTATGCATGTACGTTCATTTTACATATTTGTACATGGTACATGAATCTTCAATTTATATCGTACAATACGTAATACTGTATAACATGAAATGTTCGTTGTGAATAAACATTCGTGGTTTTCATGTTTGCTATTGAACCGCGAAAATAAATACAAATGAATTTGGATGATACACGTGTCTACTGTTGGTTAAAAAAGGGTATCAACGAATGTTTGTACCACGAAACGATCTACATGGCTTCAAACTTAGCAGAAAAATACCCACAAACTTTTCGAGTTATACAGTATTTAAGTAATGTCATCATCAGTTAAATCATCTATACGTTTTCATGTCTTCCTGTACATATGTGACAGCACTGTCCAGGGCCAAAAAGGAGTGTACGAAATGTCTACTAAACACTTATTTATGACATGACGTCACAGTGGGCCAACAATGACGGAATGTCAGGAAATCGGGGAAATTCCAATATCACAATGCGGAACGTGCGACACCTTTTTGTGGTTCCGAGCAAATGCTGGTGATAGGAATGAGCGAAAAATACTCTGCAATGCCCAGATTGATAGGATAAGGAAATTCCACTTTTTCAAGTTGGTGCAAAACCCCAAGAAAGCCTCGGGTTATACTTAATCTGAAATCCCCTGATTGACTTTTCCCTATCCTACAACCTTTCGGCATGGAAGAACCTTTTAGTTATCATCATACACAAATTATAAATGTTAAATCAATGTCATCATCATGCTCATGTACTTTCCCTTCTCATTCATGTATGTCCTCATTTGCTATCCCAGTAAATTGTGGAACAATGTGATACATTCCATAATAGTTACTGACTGTCAAATCTGAAATGACTGTGTCATTAACAACAATAATAAACAATAATTTAACTATGAAACTCAGTCATAAGTATTCTTTGCAATGACTTGGTATCAGATTTAACCATATTACAGTATATGCATTATGAAACTTGCATCTGATATAGAACTAGGTATGATGTTGAGGGTCTATCAATAATACACATATATTAAATCCTGTCATTCAAGATTTCAAAACCGCAAGGCAGATGATTTCAATAAAAAGAAAACATTTAAGAGGGATTTTGGTGCGCACAATTGATATATCAATGTGGGATCTATGAACAAAAAAAAAGTCTTCTTTTCTCTGTGGTTATTTGTTTGCCATGAGTAAATGCATTAAAGTTAAATTTCAATAAAAGCTCCATAGTAGCATTTGAAATGGACCCTTCACTGGTTAAAATATTGAAATAACTGTCTTCAAAGGTCATATTTAATATATCTGACAAGTCTTCACCTTCTTTACCCGATCTGAGTTAAATGAAACATGCAGAACTACGGACCAGGAGTGACTTACAATTGAAATTTGAAAAAAAAGATCGATTAAGTTCTTCTTGATAAATAAGTACTAACAAACCTTTATGTCAAACTCCAAGATTGCTAACAAGCGGTCTTATTATTTTTCCGGTCAGATTCAAAATGAAACACGAAGTTTTCGAAAAGTCTGCAAAGTACTTCATGCGAAATTACGAAAACAATATTGATTGTCAAAATCCTAAACTGTTGTCAGACGGCCATCTTGTTTTGACGATAATAATAATATCTTTCATTTTTACAGGGTTACATATTTAGACATACTCTAGTTTACAATACGGCCCTGTTGTACATATTTGTACAGACTTAATAAGACAATTATAATGGTAGAATGATAATAAATACAATCTTAATAAAAGATGCATATATACATTGATAAATATCACAGATATCATTATGTATCACACTTATTACTTACTGTAAAACATTTCTATGTATTTCTTTTTGAAATCATCTACACTGCACGACTGTTTGATAACATCACTAAGTGCATTCCATAAAACAGAGCAACTGTAGCTAAAAGAGCGTTTAAATCAAAAACGCCTTGGTGTATAGATGCAATTGACATATTGTACAAGTACAACTTACATGATTTTTTAAATGAATTCTTTAAGTCGGGTAATTTTCCTCCAAAGTTACATTGGAAACATCTAGTTAAAAATGTTCTTTTTAAAGAATCAGATGACTGGAAAGCTAGTTTAGATCATTCGCTTATTTTTCGAGGTTCAAAAATCTTCATCCTGAAATGAAACTTTTAGTGATCTGGTACTTTTCAAAATGTCATCCTCCTTTTTTTGTAACTTGCAAAATTGTTTCCAAAATGTGGATTACACCTGATTGCGAACTATTATGCGCTCATTGCAAGGGTACCTTTGAAGACGCAGTCGCCCATTGTTTGTTAGACTGCGGCGAATCAGTATTAGCAAATTTGCGGGATATTCTTTCGACGAATTTTGTAAATAAATATCCCGTGTATGTTTATGTGTCTTTCAACAAGTCAGACAGAGAAGTCCAGTGGCTACTCTGCTGGGTGCTCCAAGCGCTGTCATTTGTGATGCTTTTAATGACTATGTTACATTGCTCACGTCTTTTATCAAAGATTGTCTAATAATTTCGGAAAAGACGTTCTAAATTTCCTTCCAGTAAATCTAGCTAATTATATAGCAGTCATTGCAATGAGTCTTCCCTTAACCACTTTTCACTGACTTGTAACTTGTTTATATATCAATTGTTTTTTAATTTTCGTTTGCACTATTTATTTTCTTATGTCACTTGCACTCACCGTTCTCTTCCATATTGTACTCTTCATTATTTTGGAAGAAATATATTTAGATATGATGATGCTGATGATGATGATGACTACTTCCTTGTATTGTACATGTATGTTACAATACCCGTTGTAAATAATATGTATTTAGTTGTATACAACATAAAAGCATTACATATACGAAGTACATCTAATAACATACCAAGCCTTCTATGAAATGTACATGTTTCGTACAGTAAATGAGTGGCTTACAGCCGAAATGTTACACAAATAAACGTTTATGTATTGGTTCCCTTTTGTTTTGTTATAACCTCGGTTTCTTTTGTTTTATGTTTGTATTGACATTGAGTTTGATATAAAAACAAAAATAGCAGATATGTTAACACAAAATCTACACGTCACGTGAATTCGTACAAAGTGCTCCATAATGATACGCTTTAAAAAGAAATTCAAACCATTATTTTTTCTCAATAATGGACAAAAATGATATTTTATACTGTGCTTTTCGATTGAACTTATATTAGTTAAAAGGAAGTGGCGTAATCATAACGCTCGTTTAGATAATCTATTAACAAGTCAATTAATGAATCTACGTATCTACGATCAATATACACTAATGAACGTTCTAAACAAAATGATAATTAAGAAGTATTGAATATCACGGTCGCTAGCGCAATGACACGGTGTTTTCAGGACGTCAACGTGACCCACACAGACCTGTCCGTGACCTGGTCAATAGGGGAGGTCAGTGAAACAGACGTGTGGAGGCTGTATACTCTCGAATCCACCACACTTAACAAGGTCTAAATAGTCACGAGTCAGCAATATATCAGTCAGAGTGAACTAATTCACAGGTCACTGGTCGTTAGTGACCGAATTGTATTTGACAGGTTCGCGTTGGTGATTTTTTCACATCGTCTTTCCGTTCCAAACTTTTCCTGGTTTATCAGTGCCTTGGTATATCTGTTTTTCAGTTTGCTCTATAAACATGACGACACATTTAACAGGTCCTCGCGCAGCCATTGATGCAATGATGTGTGGAAAAGTCAGTCAGATGGAACCCTTATGTTCGAGTTTCTCTTGAAATATCTGATATCTTTTATTTAGTTTATTTGTCCCTGTCCCGAAACATTTACTTTCCCTCGGTGGTTGATTTCGTTCCATATTTTAGATTTATCTCATAAAAAATTTGACAATTTTCGTTCAATGTCCTTGACATTTTTTATGAAGTGTATCACAGGAAATTCAAATGTTTGCACGCTTCAAAACATTATGATTGGTTATTATTTATCATGGTATTTATGAAGATAAAATGTCTTATGTATAAAGTTAAGAAGACAGTAGACCCTTGGTTAAAAAAGACAACACGTGATCCTGACCCCAGTTTATCTTAAAAGTATGTATATAGCTACTGATAGCTGGGCGACACAGCAGACTAGTGTGTAGATCCCGGTCAGGCTGCTCCACGACCAACATGAAGTTTGACGACATTTTATCACACATTGGAGAGTTTGGTTTTTACCAAAAACGGTTGTACCTGCTGCTATGTATGCCCGCGATCAGTGTGGGTTGTTACATGATGATGTTGGTCATTACCATGGCTACACCTGAACACAGGTAAGGAACAAAACCATTATTTTTATTCGTCTTTTTTGTTTTCCTCTATTTGGTATTTACAAAATTTCAGTTATGTATGATAAACAAGCAAACTTATAACACATGTTACAAATAATGGTATTTTTTGTAATAAATATTACACTGCTACAAATATATATTATGACAAGTTTTATCGGCTATTTGGTCGAGTAATAATTCTCGTTGTTTTGTGTACCTTACATATCTTAAATTAGTACTATAAATAGATGTTTTACGTATTGTTCAATATCAATAATTTTCCAAATGCAATAATTGACTGCAGTAATTATTCTGGAAAATGTTTCCTTAAATTTTGATATCAGCAGGGGCAGATTCAGCCGGTCTTATCTGGTGTATGTCCGCCATGTCTGACCATCCCTTGTAGGTGGTGAGTTCTAGAAACGGAAAATATGCTATTCTTATCATAGATTCCGTTTGTTTACTGCACTTGATCTGCACAGCATTCGATTCTAAATCTGAATTCATCAAATGCAAAAACACAAAATCATCTTTTAAGCAACAGTATAACGAGAGAAAAAGTTAAGACATATTAAAATTGTTCCTTACAGCTGATCTAGCTCGTTCATTTTATATTTATTTTCAGCTTGTATTATATGATTGCATATTAAATCTAACTATGGTTCCATCATGTCTTGATAAGGTTGACATTATTTCTACGCTGTATACAAGGTATTATACTGCATGATGCACGGAGAGTGATAACAGTCCACTATTTATCTCGACCGTATTTGCCGTTCCAGATGCCAGATCCCAGGGTATGAAAACGATACATATGCGATACTTGGCGACACTCACAGGTTTTTAGTCAATGTCAGCATCCCATTGGCAAGTGAAGACGAGGATTTTCTGTATGAGAAATGCCACATGTATACATGCAATAATGGAAATTCTGCAGCTAACTGTCCCATCCAGAATAGAACTCGGGTCAAATGCTCAAGCTGGGTGTACGACAAGGAAACGTTCCATGAAACCTTTACCTCAATGGTA
>JAUMHH010180770.1:10956-31504 GCA_032359455.1 Chlamys rubida
GGTATGTCTGTACTGTTTAAACCTTTACCTCGATGGTAGGTATGTCTGTACTGTTTAAACCTTTACCTCGATGGTAGGTATGTCTGTACTGTTTAAACCTTTACCTCGATGGTAGATATGTCACCCCTGGGGATTACATTTGTAATAGTACCAACAGGATTCGCGCGGGAGCTAGAATGAAGCGATTGTTGAGAAATATTACGATCATCGCCGTAGCGTGATAGCTGTATGGTCAAACTAAACATACACGTTTTTAAATACTACAAATAGTATAGGAAATATGGATGATGACCCATGACATTTGAATCATTGCACGTTAAACATAAACAATGAAAACAGATCGGAAATCTTGTTAGAAATACTTTTGTGTAAAAGTAACTACAGGTATCCAACAAAAGAGATTTTCAGATGAACAATAAGACCGCAAAATCCGCGGGATATACACACGATAGTACAGTAACTAAATGTAGTAGATAGCTATTCAGGCTTAAGGATAGGTAAGCTATGCGTAATAAATAACATAATCACTTGTAAATAAGTTACGTAAGTATTACATGACCTTATCATTAGTTAATAAACAGCGTATGAAGTACAACCCCTTGTATTCAGGCTTGGAGATAGGTGACCTTCTACCTATCAACTGTCGGTATCTTTTGTCAATAAACAGCAACATCTACTAACAGAGGTCTCCTACTCACCCAGGAATTCCTAGCCGTAGGTGGGAGCGTCGGAGTTAATCCCTGTGTCTCACGAAGGAGGCCGCTTAATTTTTGAATTCAGTTTTATTCTTACATATTATATCGCTGTAACATTAAGCTAGTTAGCTATCACATTCAACCTGATGAATTTACACACTTATTAATTTTATTAAATATTTATTTGCAATTATAAAATAAGAACTGTCCAAATAATCTTTAGTAAACCAATCAATTAATTATCTCATTCATTTATCTTGATGCAGGTATACGATTTCTTTTTTATTCAATTTTATTAACTATAAAAGAAAATATATACAAAGGAATCGTATATTGTTTTAAAAGAACCACCAACATGAAACATTGAATATTGATAGAAGGATAAAATAATTATTCTTAAAACTTAATCTTGGTGAAATAAACAAAGAGTACCCGCAGTTTAATGTGGTTATCTGGGTAGTGATATCAGGACGAGATAGGCTCCTAGATCAAGGTCGGCCAGGCTCAACTTTATAGGGTCAAAACATGGTCAAGTAGTTCATGCTATGTTTGTGCAAACATACACAAAGGTTATACAAACATTGTTGTAAATGATTGTAGTATACTTCGACAAGACAAAGATCATTCACATCGTATTCTTAAAAATTATCGGACATCTGCTACCGATATCAATGCTATCAGTGCCAGGTTTGGATTTGTTATGCGTTTTGCGACCTCGCAACAGCTAATGTATTTGGAGACGATGCTCAGATATGAAAAGAAAATCCAAGAGTTACTTTATAGTATCATCTCACAAAAGTGTCATATCTTTGCTATAAACGATAGCATGATGCCCCAACTGGTCACAGTATTCTGCCAATAAGATAACCAGATATTCCTAGGGAGACACCGTCGAAAGGATAGGGTATGATAAAAAAGATAAAACAGAAGTGTTGCTTTCGGTATAGCAGCCCTGTTTATGTTGTAATCAAATGATCCTTGAGAAGAGGGAACAGATGAAAACCCAGATTCTGCAGGGGCCTAACATGTCAGCCCATATAATCATGCAGTGGAATAGAGCAGGTCTTTTCTTTTCTTGATAGATAATGGACATTGTGGCCAATCCTTCTAACTGGATACAATGAGAAAGCTTAAGGTTGTAATGATAAATCTCTGTTGTGTTTACTTTGTGGGTAACTTGTGTTTGTTTCTTTGGTGCTGCATACAGTATTTACTCAAATGTCAACACAAAAGGACATAATACACCACAGTATCAACACATTTGGACAAAATTTACCACAGCACAAGCAAATACAGACAAAAAATATACCACATTGCCATCACACAAGAATATATGTACTACATAATATGCAAGTAAGCAAGAAGACACAACAACAAAATATTCCATGTAATCAACATATAATGACAAATACACCACATCGTCAACATATAAGGGCATATCACTAAGTCGGTACATAAGGACAATATGTACAATAGCGTCTACACACGAAGAAATAATAGACCACAAAGTCAACATTCAACGCGGAAGTTAACCACAACGTTAACACAGGAACACAATACAATATAGTTAACACACAAGGACATTATATACAACAGCGTCAACACATACAGACATTATATACAACAGCGTCAACACATACATACATTATATACAACAGCGTCAACACATACAGACATTATATACAACAGCGTCAACACATACAGACATTATATACAACAGCGTCAACACATACAGACAATATATACAACAGCGTCAACACATACAGACAATATATACAACAGCGTCAACACATACAGACAATATATACAATTAGTGTCAACACATACAGACAATATATACAATTAGTGTCAACACTGTAGGACATTATATACAACAGCGTCAACACATAAAGACAATATATACAATAGAGTCAACACATACAGACAGTATATACAATTAGTGTCAACACTGTAGGACAATATATTAAATAGCGTCAAGGACTAGATACTCGGTAAGGTCAACACACAGGGATAAAATATACCACAAAGTCAACACTCAACGACAGGAAAAAATAGCAATATGTATAGTGTCATCACACAAGGACAGGTTATACAATAGAGTCAACACACAAAGGCAATATATACCATAGAGTCAACACACAAGGCAATATACCATCGTGTTTAACGCTGACGTTGTCTTGTCATGTTTGATAGACGAATCTGGTCTGTGATGATGCTCTGAAGACGTCCCATGCACAGATGCTCTTCTACTTCGGCGTCCTTGTTGGAGATCTCGGGTTTGGACTGGTTGCAGATATGTAAGTAAGAATAAGTTCGCTTGTTACTTCTAAATAAATTAGTTCATCCATTCATCTTAAACATGAAATGAATACAAGTGCGGTTGTGGAAACATCTAGCTGAATGTTGTTTTTCATTTGGTAAAGGTCGACGTTGTCGTTTGTTTTGGCTTGTGGACATCATTATTAGTACAACGTTTCGATATCGATTAGAATATACATGAATGTCCAGAGCTGCGTTACTGTTGTTTACATTTCAAGCCATAATGATGATAGCAAAGTGATGACCGGAAACGTGGAAGCAGTGGCTTGTGAAATCCTACAAATACTGGTAAAGCCTCTCAGGCTATCTAATGTAGCAGGCAATTTGACAAAGTGTTTACGTAAAACAATAAATGATGCAGGGTATGTGATGTCTGTTAAATCGAAGGGTGTCTTCATATGAATTCTATATACTGTATATTATACTTATCAAACATAACATTTAGTTCATGATACCGTCACTGATCTAGCCAAATAAAACAGCCCTTGCAGGTAAGGTAAGAAATTACGGAAAAGAAAAATCTTACCGATCGTCGTTGCATATGTTTCCACAGTGTTGGTCGTAAAAAGACACTGTACGTCACTTTTATCATCCTGCTGGGGTCGGCGTTCGGAGTCGCATGGGCACCAAACTGGACCAGCTTCGTCATCCTGGAGTTTGTCATAGGAGCCTCCAATCATGGAGCCTTCATCATTTGCTGTGTTCTAGGTACGTCAACTGGTTGGCTGCACCAAAGTTTTATGTTCATAGAACCTAGTCTTGTTTACCTACATGTTTTTTTAAAGAATAGAAAGCATTAAACATTTAGGCTAAGTCTGATTTAATAGAGGCACGTTAAATATTTATTCTAAAAAACATATTTTTCTTGCAACTTGCGGGCGTGTAGCCATCAAACCACTGACCACGTTCGACGTTGCTGACTTAGTATCGTTGACAACACTAGCTTGGCATTAAGGCAGTATTCCCATTCTTATATTCCTTGGTTGTTACGGTTTACATTCTGAATGTATAAGTATGCCTCGAATATGTTGGTAAAATGTAGTGGGTGCATATGGGCATGGGGTATTCTTTAACGTAAAATTCACCAAACATATATAATTGTTAACTTGCATTTTATACTACTGTTATTTATATGTATTGATATTAGCAATTGATTTAAACGAAATTGTAATTAGATTTCACTTCGATCTGTGTTGGATATTTGTTACAGGTCTGGAAATGGTTGGGCCTTCCAAACGTGTTTGGGCCGGAATCCTAGTGCACGCATTCTTCGCCCTTGGGCTGGTGTACCTTGTGGGTATGGGCTACTTCCTGAGAAACTGGTTCTGGGTACAGATTGCAGTAGCCACACCATGCGCATTCTTTCTTTCCTATTGGTTGTGAGTAAACATAGAACATAGATACACTCAATATGGGAGATTGGGGGAAGCAAGATATCAGGAATGAGACATTTGAATGTGTACATAGGATGACGCGAGATAAGAATTCGTGGGTAGGAAATTTGTTAGAGTAAGGAAAATAACGTTTTGATTATCAGTGCTGTTCTAACTTTGGCGATGGATACTGTGATGACATGTTTCAATATGGTGTCAAATTATTGCACGTTATTATTTTCATGCAGCAGTGACAATTACGAAACCTTAAGTAATAATAAGGGGTGTTAAATAGAGCAAGACATCAGCTAAATGTCAAAAAATCGTTATTCGAACTCAAAGTCAAAACGGGCAAAAATGATATGAGCAAATGACAGATTTAATACTACCAGTTGTTCTGGAGGAATAAGCGTTTTCTGCTTCATCGACGACAAGTAAATATCGGTCAAATCCAAGTAATGTCACCCTCTCGAAGCTAGAAATGGGGTAATGGCAACAACTGAAAAGGTTGACTTATGATCATATCGAAAATTTCGACCTTTATATCACACGAATAAATATCAACTCCCCTATATGATCCTGCATCTCTGGAATCTCGGTGTTTTACGTTTGTCTGTCAGCGTTAAATTGAGTCGATTGTAGCATAGTTACAGTTTGCAATATACATATTCTTTGAAGTGCTGAAGCCAATAGTAGAAACTGAGGGACACCGAAACAAATAAATACAGTATCATGACATGACCCAAAAACATAAAAATGAAAATAGAACAAGGGTCATTGCTAATCTATAATAATATTAATCAGAAATATAAGGGCAAAAACTAGTCATCACCGACAGTTTTAAAGCAACGTATTACCTTTATTACTATACAAAAATGCAAAACGTCTTACGTGTTATGTTCCAGTTTCATTCCTGAGTCTCCACGCTGGCTGATCAGCCAAGGGCGGTTCAGCGAGGCGGACAAGATTATTGAGAAGGCGGCCAGGGTAAACAAGAAACCGCTACCTCCATCTTTAATGAAGGTCAGCAAGGAGGAGAATGACACGGGCTCAGATGGGAGAATCTGGCACCTCTTTTCTAACAAAGTGCTCCTTACAAGGACACTTATAGTCTATTTCAATTGGTAAATAGCACGATAATGAATTCTCTGAAAAATATCTTGATGGTTTAAGATTTTTGTCAATTCATATAGATTATCACAATCTATGATCACTTTATAATTGTATTCATCTCATTTTTTCGGTTCATGCTGTTAATAAATCTCTTTTGCTCTAGTTGTAAACATTTCGTCTTTTTTTCTGGGTTCATACATTAATTGTTACATTTGACCAATTCGCGTGAATTCAGTACTGTTTATTTTGCGTCATTTTTGGGACTATCACCCAGTATTTCTAATTCTCATTACATACAATTATATTTCGGTTATAGCTGTTGAACTATTTTCGAATGAAACTAGCAAGCTCTTAACATTCTTGATAATTCCTTTTCCTGAATGTAACACGAAGCTAACATATCATTAAAACTATTTACCATGAACAATTTATTGATCACAGACTATAAGGTAACTAAAACAATAAATTGTATCGAGCTATTCCTGTTACAGGGCTGTCGTCAGTATGATATACTACGGAGTGACCATGCACACTGGGAATATGAATGGGGATTTTTACCTCAACTTCTTTCTGTTAGCTGTTGTCGAGTTCCCCGCGTACTTCATTTCGATAGCACTCCTCGATCGGTGGGGACGGAAGAGGACTCACTGCGCATGTATGCTACTTGGTGGGATCGCATGCATCTCTACGATATTTCCAGTTATTTTTGGTGGTCCAGGTAAGACAATACTTCACATGTTTAAAAAAGAATGAAATGATGGCGATGGGCAATACTCAAACTGTTTTGTGTTAATCAGTTAGGAGGTGCAAATATGCTTCTTCTCTCTTCAGAGAGATATGCAAGATGTTCTACTTCGCTTTGTTGACTTTGCTTTAATGTAGAAAGTCAAATACTTGTTTCTTGTTGAATTCGACATTTTACAACCATTTACGGTAACTATCTCCGACAAAAAAGTGTATACATCATATATTTACAATTTGTAGATGTCGGAAAGTCCACATGAACTTATCTAAATTTGTGCCTCTATCGTTTCCGTAGTGTACGCTTTTCCCTTCCTCTTCTCTTCTTGCCTACATGTATATGTAAAAATGTTATGTATGTCACAAAAATTATTTAAAGTCTGATAAATACTACGGAATGCATATATTCCGTGGTCATAGATCATTTCAACAAATATAACATATACATGTATCCTCGGTCCCTGTTGTTGTATTTCCTAACTAAGGTATTTGCCCACGCCGTGACTTTTGGTATTCCCCTTTGCTCTTCATGTGCTATGCATCAAAGTGTCTAGCAGTCGATGTGTTCATTGATTTTTAGTAAATCACCAGACAAACCACGTAAATAAAAAGGATGTCATGATGTAATCAAGTTTGATAACTATGACTCTTTCGCTTCAATTTTCCAGATTTGCAGCCCCTTACACTGGCCCTTGCCATAGTAGGTAAAATAGGAGCGGCCGGCGCATTTGGTGTAATCTATATATTCTCAGCTGAGCTGTTCCCAACAGTTGTCAGGAACGCCGGGATGGGGAGCAGTTCCTGTGTGGCACGTATCGGAGGCATGCTCGCGCCATATGTAGCTTCTTCAGTAAGTCAGTTTACAACGGTATGCTGGTCCCATCATTTTACATTCACTGAGGAAGCTCTGAAACAACATTAAAATTGTTAATTTTATGATTGGCTAACTCTAAATATAAAAATTATAAATTATAAATTGGTGTTTACGTTCAGTGCTTTATCATATCACTGTTGCTCTAAAAAGTTATTTTGTTTGTAGGGTGACCTGGTGGGCGGGAAGTTCGGGAAGGCGTTACCTTTGGTGATATTTGGAGCGTTTTCGGTAGCTGCTGGACTGCTGTGTTTACTTCTACCAGAAACATTGCATAAAAAACTTCCCGAGACAATTGAGGATGGTGTCAACTTCAACAAGGGAAGCAAGAAAACGTTATACGAAAAAAACTGATCATTTTCTACCATTATGTACAGCATTGTTTTAATTATATATGCATTCATTTTTTAATAAATATATGGAATATAAAAAGAACTATCTTATTTCAACAAAACTGCTAGTCTTCTTCATTTCAAAAAATGATAATTAGACCAAGCATTCCTAATTGGTAAGCGTGTATGTCTTTTCATGGCGTCAAAAAAGTGAGCTTATTAAAATAAGTAAAAGAGCTCACATAGTACAAAAAGTCTATCACTATCCTTCTATACATTACAATTATAAGCCCAACTGTCACATTAAACGTCCCATCATTTATCTCTTCTGTTCGTCAAACCCATTACAATCCTAAGAATGCCGTTTAGTAGTACACATGATGTTGTTAGATTTCTCAAACCATTTCCAGCAAAATAAATACGAAACTAATTTTCCATAGACAAAACTTACTTTACCCTCTTAGTCATTATTTTGAGACAAGCCATCAACGACAATGAACCACCCCTGTCACCCTGTACTGTCCTCCTTCAAGTCCCTTTTCCTTCTTTCTACTTCCCAGTAGTGTCTACGAGCCGCTATGTGGCCTAACCTACATTGTATTCCACATCCTTTTATGCTTTATAGCACGATGTTTCCGCTTTTTTCTTCTTACATTTATATTCCTGACGACTCCTGACCACCTAATAATCTACCAAGACAGTTTTGCAATAAGAAATAGAAATAAATGAATAAATAAATATAATTTCCCGCCAGTTTTTCCATATTTCATGCGTCTAGTCCCGTTTTGTTCTTTGCATTCCATGTTTGATACCGGTTAAAGCAGTTAAAAAGTTCATAACCTTTGTCGATACAGTCTTTTCCCTCTTTCAAAATGTTTTCGTCCATTAAGATGCTATTACCTTGGTAGCAAAACTGTTTATCACCTAATTTGATTGGTTTATTATTCCTTGTATTCACTCATTTTCGTTTTCTTGCTCTTCATTTATATAATACATGTTCCTGTAGGTGGTCCTTGGTGCGAGACATCAGTGGAGTCATGGGTCCTTCAACTGTTCTATCACTCGCCACTGTAATCCTCTATATTAGTCCTAAGTGATGTCGATATGAGTCAGTCGATTAGGATTGTGAATAGTAATGGAAAAAAATGACGCACCAGATGTGGTTTTGAACCACTCTTGGTCCACTCTGTCGTGTCCAACAGAACACTGGTATTCACCGTACATGTGCTTGAGAATGATATTTTTTGCAGGAATTCCGTTTACTACTTAAACAGATCAAAGCGTGTCTCTGTGAACAGATTCTACTAAATTCGTATATTAACTGGCATTCCACCCTCGTCGATACATGATCGTCCCTTTCTAAAGCCAACCTTGTTACCTCATGATGTTAACTCCGCAGCTTTGATTTTCTGCGACATACTAAACCTGTTCTTGGTACAGACACAACATTAATACCATGCCGATTTTGGCAGTTTGGCAGTTCTCCTTTTTCGTGAAGGGCGGTGATGGCAGTTTTCTCCCAATCATCCAGTTCTTCCTTCTCTGTCAAGATTTTTCCAAGTAACTCGGTCACCACATTTGCGTTTCCATGCCTGCTTTATTACGGTCGACAGTTATCTTGTCCGTTCTAGGTTCATTTCATGAATACCGACTTTGATTCTGTGGCCATCTGTCCACTGTTTACCAAGAGTTAGGTGGTTTGCTGCCCATGATTTGCTCTGGTGTCCGGTGGATCTCTATCCATGGCTTCAGTTTTTTTTGTGATTAGCTTTCAAGTCTTGTCCTTCATATGAAGCCCGTAGCTTGAAGTGATGTCCCGAGAGAAACGGGACCGCAGTAACTGCACAGAGTATGGTTGCATCATATGACAGCAAAATATGAATTTATGTAAAAAAATCGTGGCTACCATCCTTTAAAGACTTATGTTGTACAGTGTCTTAATGTTCCCTCTCCTGGCTCTATCCATTGCATCATTTGATTTCCTCTCAATAACTTTGCTTTTCTTCACACTTATCATTGCCGGTGTCTACCTTCCGGTATTGGTGATCTTTCTCTGCTGCTTCCTCTCCAATGCTGACAATGTGAAATAATCTGCATATGTTCTCAAAGAAACAGATTATAATAGCCTCTAACAAACAAATACACATTAAAGACGTTGTTATTAGAAATTCCAAATGAACAACTAGACCAAACTAAACCTAACAGCAACCTTTTCTCAGCATGACTGCTTTTGATGTGCAACCCTTTGTAAACAACTGTGACTGATAGAATGATTTACAAACCGTAATATTTTGTTGTAAATTTTCGAAAGTATGTAGATTGATCCTTGTATAATCTGGGTTGTTTATATATATATAGGATCTTACATGAGTTCCCATTTCATGAAATGTATGAAACGAATCTAAGAATGTTTCAACTTGGCGAGCCTCTGACGAGCTAAAATGAAAAAAATCGTGACGAGTTTCATAAACTTCATATGAAATGCAAACGAGTGTAAGATCCTTTTTATCACATAATCAAGATCTGTGGCATTTATTCGAGTAAAACGACAATTTTCATGCAACCTTGAAATGTAAAAAGCCGCCACTTTGACTCCAGTGCGTAAGTCTGTGACGTTGTGTACTTGTCCTAGGCGTGACGTCACAATTGAAACTTACAGCCAATCACAGGGCTGATAGAAAAATATGACATGGGTACAATGTATATGTGATAAAATGAGATAAGATATTTGATACAGAACAAGAGGCCCCATTGACCTGCGTTGCTTATCTGGTATTGATCTCACACTTGAACCTTCTAAGTGGACCAAGGTATAATAGATTCAAATAGACTAAATTAAAGTACATGCCAAATATCAATAAAGATCTCGGTCATCCAGAAGAACCTTATAAAAGATTTCAACACATTTGACACCTGTGACCTAGGTTAAACAAGGTCATTCAGTTGAACAACTTGGTAGCCGTTCATCCCAGCAGACCACTGGCAAAATATCCTCACCCAAGGCCTTTTATCAGAAGTATTTAAAGCGACTAACGACGTATATATACTGGAAATACATTCGGTCCGAATCTATTATGGTAATTAGGTAAATGTAAATACTGTAACACGTATTAGTGCACAACGGGAGGTAACTCTGACGTTTATGAGTTATAAATTGTCGTTTATGAGTAAAAGCATGGCTTTGTTTACGTTTTTATATTATGACTAATTGATATTATATGTTCTTGCCGGACCTTTTAATTGGTGTAATTAGTGCAAAGTACAAACCTTTGTGTATACTCTTAAAATAAAGAGATGTAATCTAGAAAGAAATTACAGGAAAAAACACGTTTATACGTCGTTAGTCGCTTTAAAGGTTATCAACACATTTGATCTCTGTGACATAAGATATCTGTAAAGGTTGGGTAAATGACAGACAGGCATGCAGCCGATGCAGCACCACGGTTTATGCTCACTTGGCCCATTGGCTTGGCGAGCTAAAGATAAATTGCAATGGTGAAGCCTGTGCACCGCGCCATCATCGAGGGTGCATTAAGTGCGTGACAAAATTGATGATGCTACCCTAGTTAAACTGCATAAAGTGATGAATAATAACAGTGAACAGTGAATAGAACAACTACGTTATCTTTCCCCTAACAAAACAAGACATGCACCTGTGAGGTGTGGGAGAAACGGATACCACATACTGGTGAAAGAGTGGATACACCTGTCTAGATAAACATGTACCTTGCATAGGAAGAGGAGGGAGAAAGTACCAGAACATACACGTTTAATCTGTCCTAAGAAGAATTCAGTCTATTTCTTATTTCTTATACAGAGTACAGGAGATTTACAGTACAGCAAAAATATCATTCTTCTTTTCAAAGGACAATAAATTATGGTCTCATCTGTCTGGAAAGCAAATTCTAAAGAAAACAGAACTATATTTTGTAAATAAATCTCGTCATTTTATTCTTGTTCCAAACTTCACATCATGAAAATAATGCTACATAATTATTCTCTGTGTAGTTACCATACTTTTTTTTGTACGATCCTTTCAGTAAAATTGTCTTACACCACATTTAAGAGACAGTTTCATTACACAAACATAGATTTTAATTTGATGCCATGGCAACCAATCGGTGCAATTCCCTTCTATGTCAAATATGTTAAAACTTGACCATACTACCACATTGTATGTGACTCAAACTTCAATATACTGCCCTGCAAGGTTGGTAATCTAACACTGCAAACTTCTGAGTTATATTTACTAGGTAACAAATTATTTGCCAATCATATCAGGAAACACATACATGTATTTGTACGAAAAATCTCCAGGTAGAAATTGTTTCCTGTGTTCAAGACTAGCAGTTCCTAATGATATCTGATACATATGTATTGCAACAGATGATTCCTCAAGTCAATTACCAACATTAACAGACTCAGAAAGACACCATTGGGCAGAATTGCAGTCAATGACTTGAATAAATTAATCTGGTCCAAAATATAAAATATTGATGATCAAGAAATTTATAAAATGAATTTCTACAGACGTAAGTGGCAGTACTGATGGAATGACATCGTGTGTGACTGTTCTTAACTGACAAAATCACATGTTACAGGTCGCAGTGCACAAAAACAGAGGCAGGTTGTGATAGCGTGTTGCTAATCCACAGGCAGGTGAAGACGCACAGACTGATGTCTGTGGCTTTGCAGCTCTTTTCAGCCAAACCAATACATGGTTTACACTGTGCTAGGGAATGAGTCGTTAAGCCTCAGCCTTTGTCGGCGTCGAGTCTGTATTATTTATCGCCTCATCAGGCAAGACACATTTCCACAGGCCGTAAGTCTTTCCAACTGTTGTCTGCCACAGTCGTAAAGTTCCGTCTTCGCTCCCACTTGCATACAGCTCGCCGTCCGGAGAGAATCGTACACAATGCACTGGTCCAAAATGTCCTTTGAATGATTCTGTAATGAAATAATATTTGTACCGGTTAATGGAGCTAGTCTGGTTAAATTTGACGGTAAAATTGAATTACGAAGGACATTTAATCAATGGCTAAGCATACAAAGTTGATAGGAGCTTATTTGCAATCTGACTTGTTTGTTGTGGAAGGATAAATTTTTGTAAACAATCATAATAAGTTAAACCATCTCACAGAATTGTAAAATTGTATATGATTTTACTTAACTCATTCACCCCTGAAGACACATTTGAACCCTTCCAGTTCAAAGGTTGGAATAGTTCATTATGAAATTTCAGGGGTAAATGAGTTAAAGAATGAACAGGAAATTAGTTACTAGTAACTCTGCTTAATGTTACTAACTGCTCTTGTTAAGTCTTTGTCATCTACACTTAAACAGAGGTTTTAATTCAGACAGAAGCAATTTGATACTGTTAATATGAATATTTCAAATCAAATGCCACGAAATTTAGATGATGAAGCACTAATAAAATTTAGTCAAAACAGTACACATTTGCAGCAGTTCTCAATCTGTTTACGTCTATTACCAACATAAAACTGAATCACATCGATAATTTGTTGATGTAAGTTTGAAAAGTCATACCAAGCTCCTCTCCGGTCTCGTAGTCAAACTTGTACATCTTGAAGTCCTCTCCACCCGCTACAAACACCTTCCTTGACGTGTGAAGTGAGGCAGAATTGATCTGAGTGGGAGCCTCAAAACCCTTGATCTTCTCTAACCTGAAGGAACAAAACAATGTGTGGGAGATGTAGTAGGACGAGGAAAAGTGATAAAGGCAGTGTGGTCACTGGGGCTCGAACCCGCCACCCTTGGCTCTCCAGCCCGATACTCTACCGCTAAGCTAAAGGGAAATTCTCTACAGCTGACATTTGTAAGACAACATATAATCAATGCACATCTTTAACACTATTCCCAACTTTTTTTCAACACCAACCCAACTTCTCTGACTCCCCGCCAAGGGTTCTCCTACCTTGAAAGGGGAGGGTCAACGGCACCAGTTTGTAGTAGAAAGAGGAAAAGTGATAAAGATAGTGCCGTCGCTCGAACCTGCGACCCTTGGCTCTCCAACCAGATGCTTTACCGCTGAGCTAAATGGAATTCTCTACAGCTGACGCTTGTAAGGCAACCTAATCAATGCACATTTTTTACAATTAGTTACCCATAACTTTCAAAGCTATCAACTTCGACCTTCTGTTATGCTGTTGTAAAATCTGTTTTGTTATGCACAATTGTTTATGATTATTCAGTAAAAATTTATAAAAACAATTGTAAATGAAGTTCAAACAGTCTAGAAACAGTAGTTTTGGATGGATGTTTTTACCAACAAGGGACATAACTCCCTATAATGCCATAACGTTAACTCATATCTATTATTGTAAATCAATAATTGTATAACCAGAACAAATTATTTGATACTCTAATTTGATAAAAAAAAAAGTGACTTTATAACCAAACAATGGGAATTAACATTGTTCTATTACAGAAAAGCAATTATAAAATAAACTACATGTATCTTTGATCTAAAGACAACTTGTAATAAGCAACTGGTTCAAATCTGGTAAAAGTTCCTTTAGATAAAATGTGTCATTTTTCAAGTAAAAACTTAATAATAATTTGACAGATTCCAACCCTTGTTATACATATGTCAACCAGAGCTGTCACCGAGGGGGTGACAAGTATACCCCCGCATACATGTAAATTGTATATTGACCCCCGCATACATGTAAATTGTATATTGACAATGGAAATGTTATTCTCTGTATTCTGGTTTAAATTTTTGATCCCATCGCCTTTTGTTTTTTGGGGTGGGCTACCTGAACTATCAATTTTATCTCTTTGTCTTTTCACTTTCAAGGCTTATTCAAAACACTGAGAAGACTGCAAACAGGATATTATAATAAAACAATGTGGAAACGGGCAGAAATTTCAAGAATCGGCAGAAATAAGACAAAATCATACAGTAAATCGGCAAAATTGTAAAGTGCGTTTTTTATGTTAAATTGTAAAATTTAGGCTAAAAGAGGAATGGTTCGCACCTCTGCATGGTACTGCCGCCACTACACAAAAAGTTTCAAAGAAATATATTGAAAAATGAGCAATTACATAGCCTGACAAAATTTTGTCAATTGTTTACGTAAAGGGGCTTAACTTTTTTTAAAAGATCTGAATTGCAAAATTATTTCAGGGGGCACAAAAACATATGGTACTGTCGCTACACAAAAAACAATCATAGAAATCTATTGAAAAAAAAAAAAAATTGTCAACGGTCCGGACCGATGGACAAGCTGATTCCAGTATACCCTCCCCTCCCCAACTTCGTGGCGGGGGGTATAAATAGTTGAGGATGCAATCAAACAAAGTTAGGAACAAGTTATCAATGTCTAGATTTAGGACAGGGTGTTACACAATCCCGAAAACAGCATATGTTGTATACAAATACTGTGGAATTTGTTATCTGAATTGTGTGAAAGATGAAACACATCTCCTTATAATTTAAGCACCAAACAGATATAAGAGTACACATAGACAGCATTTTCAACAAAAATATTAAATAAATGCATTTGTCTAATGAGAAATTTGAAAAAATGTTGTCAAGTAAAGTTTTTACCATATTAATCATAACCAGCCAATAAAAACAAGCTTATGACATATACTTACCAAAATTCACTTAAATACATGTTAATTATTATATATCATTAAAATAACTAATGCTGAAACAGGGATATGTTGAATGCTCAATTGTTTAGCATTGTTGCAACACTGGGTTGTCTCCCCTATATCATAATATCTGGAACTGCTTGTGCAGTTAGGGTAGAGTTCCACCTTTTTACCACAGTAACAGGCACACAATATTTATTTTCCTGTTAATATAGTATAACATAAATGTACCTCTATATTTATTCAAAAGAATTATGAACTGCAGTCCTTTTTTTTACAGAGATACAACATTCTAAATATTTTTTCAAATGGTGTTACAGGAAATTAACAAAACAAAATATTTATCATCATTACTTGGGGCACAACATATATTAAAGCTCCTTTCTATGTAAGCCATAGATCCAGGGTACAAATCCCTATAGTTGAAATGCTTTTCAATTTTGTAAAAAAAGCTAATTGTAATAATAAACATTATATGTTCTGCATATAACTATTTTAGTAAATGATCAAGCAACTCCAGGTCAGAAAAATACCTAACAAAATGGAACTCTTTTCGTTGGAAATAAGAACAGAGCACTGAGGCTCTTTACCTTAATGTTTAATGGCAAGGCCTGGGTGCTGCATGAGTGATTACTACATGTGCCAAGTTAGATTATGTGTTCTTTTGTGAAACAAGTGCATATCCTGTACTTTTTTTGGTCCATGTCCAATTTGCAGTTTTCCTGATTTGAACAAAGCATTTTCTATTTTAAAAATCAACCTGAACTACACAAGATGTTGAAAATGTTCTGCCAATATGAAACCATTGTGACCACCTAGAATTTCCTATTGATTCAAACATTACAATAACAAAACACATCCATAGCAACTGTAGGAGTCTTTGCACTGTATTTTATTAAAACCAATCTAGTGGAATAAAGGCTAAGTTCGATTTACATACAAACAGGAAGTGAAAACTTATTTTGCGAGCTTTCGAAAAAGGTCTGTTTCCTTTGTCAAGCAAAGAGTGCATATGACTGGTGTCTCTACTCACCACTGAAACAACTCACTAAGCCATGCAGGATTAGTAAAGTTAGCTGTCAAAAATGATGGATACATTTCACCCAATGGTACTCAAATACTGCTGTCAGTCAGGGGAATAGGTAACATGACGGAGGCGATGTCATGGTATATGCTCACAATCAGTTTGTGCCAAGTAAGCTAATGGAGAAATCTATCTAAAACACTTATATAGGAAACAATCAAACCCATAATACATTATATCAGATGGAAGCTCAAGCTTAAAGAGTCCAGTTGCCATCTAATTCTTACGTTTCTGCGTTGTAGAAGCTGGTGAAGTTGCCGTGGGTGATGAGGAGCAGCATTTGGTCAGTTGACAGTTCCAGGCTACTTGGGATCGCAGCGAACTCCAGCTTTTTAATCTCTTCACCACTCGAGGCATCCCACAATCTGCCGCAGTAAAGAATATTAAAACATTATTATTTGTATGTAAACAGAGGTTACAAAAGTCACTACTGGGCCTCATATAAATCACCCCTTGAAATTTATATGATGGTGTTATAACACAATTAATTACTGTAAACAATACCCATGTTATATGCTTCTATACATACCTGACAGTTTTGTCGTCTGAGGCGCTGATGACCTGAGTGTTACATTTGGTAAATATGGCTGTTCTTATGTTGGAAGTGTGACCACTCAAACAGGTTTTGGGATCTGTAAGTGTAAAACAAATGATAAAATGAGGAGGCATGATAGTCTAGTGGTAGGGCAACGTGCTTGTGACTGAAAGGTTGTTCGAGTCAGGCCACGGCACTGTGTTGTATCTTTGAACAAGATACTTTACTCTGCTTTTTTCAGTCTACTCAGCTGTAAATGAGTATGTGGTTGGGCAGTGCTAAATTGTTGAATGCTAGCTGTGAGCGCTGAAATGGCAGCACTGACTATATGCTCCCAAGCAAGTTGAGAAAGATATTGGCTGATTGCAAAGGCCCTATAACCACGGATAATAATGTGTGAACCGCTTTGAGACGACCTAGGAACTAGCTTGTGATAAAGTGGTATAAAAGAACCTCAAATTATTATTATTATTATTATTTATATGACAGTAGTGTTTAAATAGTTTTTTGTATATGTAATAAAAGTTTTAATTTGACACTCCCAATCATTTTTTTTCCATACAGCATACTGTGTAAAAAAATGTATATACATGTATGTATAAATATATATATTATCTTTGCTGCAAGTTCCTATACACAAACAGTACCAAGATAAATTGCATTTATAAGACTATGAACACAACTAAATTGGAGCAGTGTCATATTAAAGCTTCTCTTCTAGCCTCACATAACCAGGAATGCTGTTTGCATTGAAAACACACAGAACATCAACACTTCAAATATAAAGAAATAAAGTAATAACAATTATAACTTGGTGTAAATGTTTGTATTAAACAGTTTTTCAACATTCATGCTCCTTTGAATGCTAATTGGTTATATTCATATTTAACACAAAGTCCTAGCAGGCTTCGTGCAATATGAATGTAACAATTTTGCTCTCCTAATGTCATGTTCAATGTATGATAAAAGCCCACTATTCAATTCCTATATTTAATCAAACAGTGACATAAATAACTACTGTACCCAAGTACATGTACATTTTATAAGTGATATAAATAACTGCGAGAATGGTTACCAGCTTCTGGTCTCTGAAGATCAAATATCCGCAACATTTTCTCATTACTGCCAGTTAGTAGTAGGTTACTGTCTGTGGAAAAGTCCACGCTCTTGACAATATGTTTGTGGGCAAATGTGTGCAGCTCTTCTCCACTGAGGGCATCCCAAAGTTTCCTGTAACACAAGGACAAAACATTTAGAAATGTGGAGTGAATCCATCGACACCTAGTAATGCATTTTGACCGATCTGTATCAATAGTCCATTATCAAAATACATGATGAATCAAAAATGAATTAATTATAAGCCAACACCATTAAGCTACTGAATGCCAGGGAAGATTGTACCTACGTTTCTTACTTGAATTGAGTGATGTATAAATAGCTGACCCCTCTATCAATTCACACAGACATAAAAAGGGATCACTCGTGTCTACGTAATATCAATAATGTACCAGTATCCATTTCACTATTTTTTTTTAAACAAACGACAAGGGATTATACGAAAACAGTGCCAACCTCATGGTCAGAATACTGGATATCATACCTGAAATATAACAGACTTCTCAGTCCTGCTCGCAATATAGTACATTGTACTTTTAATGAATAAATATTGGTTGGTTTCAGAAAAACCATCTCACTGATTTAAAAACAAAATAATTTTGCAGTGTCTTTAGATCTGCTCTTTATTACCAAGTATTGATTGACTTTTCTCCCACCCTTCACTGAATTGTCTCTCGTTTAACCTGTTCAACATTTCTCTTGTAATCATCTAGGGCATGATTTTTGACAGGTAAATGGCACATCAAACATAAAAGACTACTGTTGGTGGAGTTGTGACTGAAGCGACAGGATGTATATATGGGAGAAAAATAATCGACCCCTACCTTGAGGGCATCCTCGATACTCCAGGGCTTACGCTCACTTTCGCTCTCTGCACTCCTGGAATATGTCATAGCAGAATTGAAGGCTCAGTGTGTGCCACCTTGAATTGTGGATGAAACAAGAAGACTTCTTTGATCCTTTGATGTATAATTTGATCCTTTGATGTACATCAAAATAAATAGAGTTGCTTTGCATTCAAGTGTTGCTCCTCTGTAATCTTCAAAGGACAGACTTAGTGATTGGTCAGGTGTTTTTACCAGAGACCAATCAAATATCTAGTTGTTTGCCTTCAATTTTGCTATGACATATTCTGAGGGTGCAGAGAGCAAAAGTGAGCTTAACCCCTGGAGTATTGATCATGAGGATGCCTTGAGGGTGGAACAGAGTAATCTCCTACCCTCAAGGTAATTATTTGGTTGTCTAACCCATGGTAGGTTAGACAACCCAAAAAAACACCCCTTGGGTTAGAGATTTCATGTACTGTCATGCCATCAAGAAAAGATTCTATCAGTCCAGTGCAGCACAAATTAAGCTCCAACACAGTAACATAATTCAATCTCATGAGATATATTTACGCTGAGAAATCTGCTGCTCCAGTAGCCACTTTTGTTGCTTCTGCGTTAAGTGTGGCTCCCCATACAGCTCCTTTATGGCCTTCAAATGTTCCAATCCAATCTCCAGTGTCACCCTGACGAAGCATTGGCTTGCCATCTATAATGATTAAGGTGAAATACAATGTATAAATCAATTACCAGTCAAATTACAAACACCAATTTCTGTAGTACAATTACCATTTTTTTCAGTAATACATATGTACAAAAACACATAAGAAAATAACAAGTTAATAGTTTTAAATTCTGGATTTTTGAAAAGTTTGCTCTTCAATGCTTATGCCAACCTCCCAATAACATGAGTCCAGGATGTGTGATGATCATCAGATTCCCTTGAAGATTCTAACAGCTCAAACCTTTGTGACATTGCATTGTCATATTTTAACAAACTAGAAACCGATAACCTTTATTTTGCTCCATCAATCAAAATATCCTTACTCTAGGCTCATTAGAAGATATATATGTACAACACATGATTTTAGTCTCCAATTACAGTGAGGTGAAGCATTATTTTCCCAGTTAGAACATGGATAGATTATGCGTATGTAATAGCCAAGGAAGATGACGGAAAAGTACTGCCTTACTGGCAAGCTAGCTTTTCCCCTCAGATCACACATGCGCACTTGTTCAGCAACATCAAGCGTGGTCATGATCAGTGGCTGGATGGGTGCCTACCTGTACATAATACACATACTAATTTTGTACTTTTGATGATCATCTATACATATTTGTAAACCTGTTATGTCATGTTGAAGATATTTTTTTCTACAATATTAGCAAGTATACTACGTACATGTGTGTTGTCAACTGCCAATTCTAGTAATTAGATTAATTGCCAAGCAGACTGAAGAAAACTTTATTTTCTGATATGGAAGTGAGAGCCCCAATAGAAATCTCACATTTTGTTTTTTGAGATGAAAGACCTAATTATAAGCACAGTACAGGATAACGGGTCCAAATTTGCTTTGAACGGGTCTAAATTTGCTTTAAGATTATGCGGGAAATGCTGTATTATGCTGTATTAAAATGTATGCATTACAACAGAATTATGTCTATCTAAGTCTTTGCACAGGGGTTCGTTACAAATGTCTGAAATATGCACATGCTATACTGATATGGGTAACAGCTGACATATGTTTATGTGTGCTATATGGCCCATTTCAGTATGGCATGTGTATTTCACACATTTGTAACGAACCCCTGTGGTATGTGGTAGTATATGGACCAGAGAGAAGTATATAGACTATGTCAGCGTGTTTTTAACTACACCCTCCCCCGTCCCCTTCACCCCTTTCCCCTGTCATCATAGTTCA
>JAUMHH010180771.1:0-15066 GCA_032359455.1 Chlamys rubida
CTCTCACAAACCAATGACGTAACAATCAATACCTGCTCACAAGAGAAGATAACTCTGCAATACGCAAAGAGGGAATTATCGAGTAAAGAATTATCGGTGTGTACTTTTCGGAGAGCGACATGCCGGATTAATGAAGACTTGATCCTGTTATTTATTTTATAAGAATCACGTACATTCTTATCCTAAGTCCAGACAATTTATGTTTATTGATAGTTATGGACGCCTTAAAAGGTCACCATTGCTCTAACAAGGTCAGTATACTCTCGGCAGTTGTTTTCTGTATCTTATCCGCGACGATCCTGTAGCTTAGACGTGTATGGTATATGATTCCAGTGCTGTCGTCTGTTGTGAGGATTTAACGGACAGATGAAAGCATACTAGTGGCACGTAGCAATAGACAAGGCATTGATATGGAATCTAATCGCATGTGTTAAAAGTATATTCCGGACAAAATATGTCCGAAATCTGATTAAAAAAATCTTACCGGAGGTCAATAAATCACTTCGTATGATATATATAGTAACAATCTCTGTATCTGGACTTCCATATCGATAATACCAGGCTGAGATTTACTGTTTTTATTTGTTGACCTTTACTGTTATATCGAATCTAGTGAAAATTACAAACCGATGAAATTGATATGCAATTGACACACTGGTATTTATTGGGAGAGCAAGGAATTTCTAGATCATCAGTGTTAAATTAAAAATTGCGTATTAGTCAATCGCTGCGTGCAGAAGCTTCGCTTTACTGACATGTATATGTATCAGGATACAGCAAAACCGCGATACATTGCCCCATCGGTGCACTTGTTACTTATTATTAGCGTCTACAAATTTCAATGTCCCCTTTTCTCTTTTTCCTGCTAATTCAGATGGCCGAGTAGTCAAGGTATCTGACAGTCTACAATCACGTGTCCTCCACCAATGGGTTGCGGGTTCGAGACCTACATGTAGGAAAGTCGCTTGGTACTGGCCGCAGGTCGGCGGCTTTTCTCCTGGTACTCCGGCTTTCCTCCACCATCAAAGCCTGGCATGATACCTGTTGATAGGACGTAAAACACAAACCAAACCAAAGCAAATCCTTCCTATTCCTTCTTACGTCTTCGTATATATACAGAATGAGATCGTCCAATACCTTTGTACCAACTAGTATCTTCCAGCAGTATATGTGCTTGGTGTTGTTTCACCAGCTGCTTTTGTCAATAAGACATTTGACACCACGCTTCTTTTATCATTAAAATCGCCTTGAATGTAAGCGCTCAAACGACTTCAGTGGATTCTATTGAGGGAGGTCCGAGAATTGTTCATCCATAGCCAAACCGGAAGTAGTGATTCTGAAGCGTTATCGGTCTCCCCTTCGCCAGACTGGCAATGCTTACAGTCATACTGTTAAGGTTAAGATGTGTTACATATAATTAAAAGCAAATCTTTGCTGTCGATGTTCAGAAAAAAACGTAGGACAAAGATCCCGATCTCGCATAGCCGATATGAATGACAGCATTAATCACGGGTTTGACAAGGAATTAGATACAGTTTGTTTTCATTATTCTTCCTTATCCTTTTTCGTGTGTTTGATATTTCGTCAATTGTTTTTGAAATCCAAAACCTAAATAAACCGAAAATTAAATTAAAAATAAACACTGTTGCTTTTTTCATTCAGGATCCCTGTCCTATTGCAAGCCGTAGTTTTTCGTATATAGAGCAACCTCCCCTCAACTTTTATTTGGATATCGTTGTAGCGCAGTGGTATATGTACAATGTATCGCAGTTGTTTAGAGCATCATTATCACAAATTGAAGTTCAGGGTTCGAATCCCAATCACATCCCGCTAATTTTCACATTCAGTCACTATAGTTGATTATATTTTGTTTATTTCATCTTCATTATTTTTCCATAAAAAAACACTGCAAATGTATGGGTTTCTTTTCAGAAATGATTTATCAAAACTATAGTCATGTCGGAAAACCGGTTTCAAATACTGTTTTTGGCCTTGGTTTAATTTTGTTTAACGTCCTATTACATGTAACATCTAAGGTCATTTAAGGACGTGTCTCCACGTGTGTAGTGTATGCGTGCTTGCGCGTGTGTATGCATGAGACAGGGTATGTTGGTGTGCTTGCCTCCTTGTGATAGCGCGGAGCTGATGCCGACTTTATAGACCTATCTCACTAAAATACCATGTCGAAGGCGCCCAGCACAGCATTCCGCCCGGTCCCATTATACTGACAACGGGTGAACCAGTTGTTGCCATTCCCCTTATTGCCGAACGTTAAGCAGGGAATAACAACTACATGTACCATTTTTAAGGACTTTGGTAGGTCCCGGCCTGGGGACAGAACCCATTGCCTTCCTCACCTGGGCGAACGCTCAATTTTAAAGCCAAAAGTGAGGTGTTGCCAAGCAAGGCGCTAGGAAATAAAAGGTAGTTAGAAGTAGAAAGAAAGATAAAATCCCAAATATTGCAATGGACCAGTACAGCAGATTTATTTTGGTCGCTTTTGTCCCCAAATAGAGGACACCAAAGCAAATCCCCAATTCTGCAGGGGGTTCCTACATTAGTCGCCTCCTACGATCCAGGCAGTGGGTAACAGCAGGTGTGTTCTTTTCCCGATCCCCACCTGCAGGGTGCTGATCGACTGAGGGTAAAACGTACACAGATGTCTAACAAAGGGTAAACGTACACAGGATATGTTTTATTTCGACATCATGGTAGTGTAATTGACTAACAAGAAATAAAAAAAAATGAAAGTATATATATAACAAATTTAACGTGTTTTTCGCGTGATTACGACTTTTCAGTACTTTTTTTCTAATAAGTAATCTTATTTACTTCATACAAAGGTTGGTGTTGTTGATCAGTCTTTGCGATCTCGAAAACACTGTCTTGCAGTTTAACCGAAGAGTTTTCTACCCAGAGTTGTCGTTCCTTACTGCATTCTTAGAATGTAGTTGTCTCCCTTCAAACGTACTCTTTTGTGTAAATTACGAAAACGTTTTGTCGTGTTTTTGGGTTTAATATAGAAAGGTAAGTTATAGTCCTACACGTAACTTATTGTCTTCTCTGGTAAATATTTGTTTCCTACATTAAATCCTTATAACTCATTAGTCAAAGCACAGTTTCGTCAAGTAATATTATCGCTCGTTTTGTGCTACTTTTTCAACAGTTCATAGATTAGTAAATTGATTTGGAAGCTAACGTTAGGAGGCAATTAAAGTCTTAGTCAAAGGAACTTGATTTTTTTTGGTCTAGACCTCCTTTATACTAATGTATGCGTGTATTAGGCCTAATAGATGTTGAGTTAGTGAAGAATATAAGTTCTTTCCGTTGAGCAGGTTGGGCACAACGGCGCATATAGGTATTAATAATCCTGCATTTGCCTGATTTGGGTATTAAACAGGTAACGATTTTATTACTGAGATGGGGAATAAAGTGAAATAAAAACACATAAAGGTCTTTTAAACACATGGAGCAAAACAGGGCGTCATTCTTTCAACATAATGCAATTGTAGCAATCGGGTGTTCTTTGAGGTGGCATTTATGTAATAACACATTTTTATAATGATTTGTTTGGAGATGAAAATGGTACATGGCAGCAAATGTAGGTTAAAAGAAAGTTTATGTAGTTGATAATGACATCACCTGAAGTCAACATCCAGTGTAATGGTCAGTTTTATCTTTTGGGAAAGCCGGCCATAAAAATAGCTACGACCGAAATAGCGCAATATCCGGGCCTTTCGGTGGGAAATAAACCGAAATAAACATGTACAGCACTATGCTGTTGACCAACAACACAGTATCAGTTATGAGTCTGATTTCACACATTATTGTCGCTTTGAATTTACACAAGACATCACAAGCAAGAATTATAGCATAACATAATATATAAATCTAATCACATATTTCTGTTCACGGTTGGATTTGAATAAAAACAAGCGGGTTTATTTCGAGTACATGCACACACTGAGAGGGTACCGCAGCAAGAACTTTAAACCGCAGACAGTACAATATCAATAGGCTTAATTGTAAAATATAGATTGATAACTTAATTATAACGATGATTGCGATGTTGTTTGGAAGATGCTTTTGATTCAGAGTAATTGTCTTGAATTGTATTCCAAACAAGCTAGGTGAACAAAGCGATTACCTCTCTCCTCGGCTGGAAAGACATTTTTGTTTGCTAGAAATTCGTCGACAGCTACCGCTAAACTGTATGGTTGTACAGTTCAGGATTTCTTCATTACTGATTAAAAACACCAAGAAAACATTGTCTATTGTCAATTTCTCAAAATGAATTGTTCATAAGGAGCATCAAACTATATTATCCCGAAGAATTTTGTGACAAGATTATAAAAAAAAGCTTACTTCACTAAACTTGTCTCTTTAAAAAGGGCTATGTCAGATGTTGAGGACGACAGTAGCCCCTACGAACAGGGCGAGCTGGCCCCCAGTCCTGAATTCAGAGAGCAGGAAGATGATCCTGACAGTCAGCTTTCCTTATCTCCACAATCCCGAGAGGCCATAGATGATGATGAAGATGAAGATGAAGATGTTCAAACAAGCAAAGACAAGTAAGTTGACACAAGTCAAACTAAATTTTCAGTATCAATACTCGTACAAATCTCTTGGCCGTATGGGAAATTCTAACCGTTTTGCTGACCCTTCCCTTCACAAAAGCAACATTGAAACAATGGCCTCCCTTACAGATTTATGTCAGTTTTCTAATTTATAAAATGTAAACCTTCAAAATGACTGGATGATCACATGCAGGGGCGCTAACTCTTAGGAGCCCAGTGTGGGAGATCTCCCGCCACTGGGTTTTACAATGCGGGAGACTATTGGCGGTGTCACAGCGTAACCAGCGTAACGTAATTTCCGGTGTTGATATCAGATTTACCTACCTATGTTTTTAAAAAATCCTGGCTTTATCTGTTTACTATATATACATCTGTTTTGTTTGTCAATTAAACTCAATATCCAAAAAATTTGTAGACCCCCCCCCCCCCCCAATTTTACAGATATAAATAAGATTTTTGTTAGAGATCAGTCTCTAACATCAAGGTATGTAACTGGTTGAAATATATGCTTCAGATTTTTCGTATCACCCACAAAAAGTTGAAATTTTTAGGAGGCACGGTATTCTAGTGGTAGGATGCCGGGCTCGTGACCAAAAGGGTTGCGGGTTTGAGTCGCAGCACTTAACTGTGTTGTATCTTTGAGCAAGATACTTCACTCGCTTGTTCCAGTCTACTCAGCTGTGAATTCGAATGAGTATGTGGTTGGACAGTGCTAGAATTGTTGAATGCTAGCTGTGAGTGCCGAAATGGCAGCACCGGCTGTATGCTCTCCAGGGAGTTGAGAAAGATATTGGCTGGTGGCAAAGGTCCTATAACCACGAATAATGATTTGTGAACCGCTTTGAGACGACCTACAAACTAGTAGGTTGTGATAAAGCGGTATATAAGAACCTCGAATTATTATTATTTTTTAATTCTGTCCTAGAATTGAAGATGAGGATGGCCTGGATATAAAGCCACCACAGGTACAGGCTGGCCGAAAGGAACGGAAACACAAACATAAAGAAGAACGCCGTCGTGACAAAGATAGACATGGTCAGACTCGAGACAAAAGTGATAGACCGGCAAATGCCAGAGAGAAGGAACGTAAGTGACCACGTTTTTCTGGTTAGGGTGTGGTTTTCTTTTCATTGATAACTGATGACCACACCTGATACTGATAGCTTTTCAATAAGATTCATCAGTTTGGATATACATATGTATATTATATCAAGGTTTTACTTTTTACACACAAAATGTACGTCTCAAACGGGTCATGTTTCAAGACCGACTGGTGCCTTTGTCAAGCTTTACTGATAGGTTTCAAATAAGATTCATCAGTTTGGAAATACGTTATATCAAAGTTTTACTTTATATGCAAAAAATGTGCGTATCAAACGGGTCACAACTGCAGAGCTAGTTCTTAATTTGCTATTCAGGATACTGTACCAGAAATTTTCATAAATTAATATTTATTTAAATATTTTACCTATGCCTAAATTGCTTTATATTTTCACGTGTGCTTTATTTTGCAAACTGTGACTTTCTGAATTTTGAATATTTAAAGTCGGCTTGGAAAGTATAATATTTTTTCAATATTGATAGCAATTGCAGGCCTAGACAATAAGGGAAGCTCCATGGACTAAAACTTGTGAAATCTCCAGCTGGACTAGTGGTTCTGAAAATAGTTAGCCCGTTTGACTAGTCAAAATTTGATATTGCTTATCTTGTTGAAAAATACCAGGGTATTGCGTTAGAGGAATTTGCACATGGACTAGTATAGATTTGAAATTACCACTACCCAATAGACTAGTGGTATTCAAGCTTAATTACTAGCCCTGAATGGTATTCACAGAAGATTTTAGAACTTATGGTTGGGTTTTCCTTGTGATTGAATACATTAAATGAATCTTTTACCAAAATGATATATGTTATCTTAGCCAACGTTAACAAAAGTTGATAACTGCTTATATTTTTTATACTGAGCTTTTTATACATAGGGATATTTTTTCCCTAGATTTTCTTGGGTTTTATTGCATAGTATGATATGAACAGAGCTAATTATTATTATTATTTTTGTCTACACATATGTCAAAAAGAAAAGATGGAACACTTATTCTTTTAAAATCAAATAACAAAATGTCACATAGAAAAGGTAATTGGCTTGGGCTAAAGCAACCCCTGGACTTTTCAGCACCGTTTCCTACAACATAAGAAAACAAAATCCGTGTCTTTTCAGGATCTTCACGAAGTGGTCATAGCTCCAACCGCGAGTCTCAAAGATCCAAGAAACAGGAAGTAAGGGAACGAGACCCCAGGGACACGAGGGATAACTATCGGGAATCTAAGGAAAAGGAACGAGAGCGTCGTGCCAAAGAGGAGGAAAAGAGGGAGAAATCTCGTATGGAGAGGTGATTGTTGTGTTTTGATTTAATGTGTTTCACCTATTTCTTCTCTAATTAGTGAGTGTAACTTGCATATTTTAAACAAAAAACATTTGTGCTGGATAAAACCCTGCTAAGTGTCGTTGCATGAACTTACTGATTCATTTTTGAAAAATAGGCTTATATATGCTGTTAATGTATCATTCCTGCCTAAAATTCAAAGAAAAGAGTCAAAATCACAAATAACTAAAGAACTGCAACCCCATCACAGTTGTAAATTAGGTTTGAGTACTAGTAAGGAAAATGTTTTAAAATTTGTATTTATAAAAAAAATTAGTTTAAAAGTCTTGAAGATTCAATGTTCAAACCACATTCATTCTATTAAGCAAATGTTGCTCTGTTATAAGATGGCCAGATAACTGAGACAATATTGTATAGAAAAGGTACAGTTTGTCCCGTAAAACATCAGACAATGGGACAACCCAAAAAATGCTTGCTGAAGTAGTTTGACATTTTAAGGTGTTTTGTATACTATTGTGGGGAAGGGCGTATTTTTGAAATTTTAACATACTTTAATCAAACATTAGTCCATCATTATTGCTTATGAATTAGTCAATCATTGATTATCAGTCCGTTTCCGATAACGATCGATCATGAAGATTCAAACGAATAATTCTCAACACTGATACTTTGTCAACATTTAATTATATATCATCTTGCAGAGAACGACTAGAAAGACTGGAGAGAGAGAAGGAAAGAGAGAGGAGAATAAGGGAAGCTAGGGAACGTAAAGAAATGGATAGAAGAAAACGCAGAGAGGAGGAACGAGAAAAAACAAGGGCAGAAGGTAAATGTGTTATAATATTGAAGGAATTTTTCTCAAAACTGGTTCAGTTACCTGTTCATTCATTTATTACCAGTGGAATAAGTTAAATCGGCCGTAAGCCTGAATGTCATATGATCTGAAACTAATGCAGCATCTTTTCTCGTGTGCTCAACAGTAAAATGAATGGTCTATTTTAAGTTTGTTTTGAGCACAAGCCGTAATGGAAAACTTATTTTGCTAACTTTTGAAAACGTCTGTGGCCTTTGAAAACAACTCACTATGCCATTGATTGATTGATTGATTGATAGGTTTTACGTCCGCTTCAATACCGAGTAGCTCGGTTATCCAGGTGACGAATTCTCACTATGCCACAATGTGCCATGCTTTTAAAGTCAGCTGTCAGAATAATATCAAGATATTTTGTCAGCCACTGGCCCCTGTGAATTAAATAATGTGGTTTTAAAATTAATTCTTTGTAGCCCTGTACAGACGTGAAAGGGAGAAAGAGAAGAAACCAGTCAAACAGTCTCGGGCAAGGAGTCGAAGTTGGGAACGGCAATTTGCTAGTGACCCACCCAGAGACAGAAAATCCCGCCATCGTATAAAGTCCCCGGAACCAGGTAAATATTGGTAAATCCTTGGGGAGTACTGCAGGTTTGATCTCATTTTTGAAATGACCACATCTGATCTGAACCTAGTTGTTCTATTTAAAACAAACTTTACTATTTCCACATAATAGACTTTTCCTTGTATATAACACTATATGGCAGTCGACGGGCGTATTTTGTTCCGCCCCGCGGTACTCTTGTTCCACATAATAGACTATTCCTCGCTAGACAGGAGTACTAGTGGCTATTCCAGATGTGAATATATGGAGGGATTGAGGAAGGCAGTGTTATTGTAACCTTAATTTTACAACAGCTAGCTGTTCCTTTATGAAATTGGGAAAATATAACATTATTTGTATTGAAAACGGGAATATGTTCCTTAGTTTTCAGTCATATTGGGGGAAATGAGGCACTTTTTAACTAGGGGAAACCGCATGTATTCGGCAGTAAAACTGAGCAAAAAAAGTCACTGGAAGGCATTGGATAAATTATAGGTGTTGGTATCTAACTTTGTCATAGTGAGCCATAGAAAAAATAAAAGTGGGTAGTGGGAATCAAAATAAAGTGCATCCCAGCCCCCAAACTCCACATATTTATTAATTTTCTGGGATATTTCAGAATGTTTTCTCATATGTTACGATAGGTCTCCAACCGGCTATATTAAAAAAAAAGTTTTCTGCAAGAAAGTGTTTTGTAGTTTTCTTGAGACACTGATTTTGAATGAAAGATATGACGCTAAACATGTACAGCAGAGATTAAAACAAGGAAGTTAAAAGATATGGTGGGTTATATTTTTCAGCGCGAATTCGGCCACGTGGCCCACACACGCCCGAGGAGGAATACCCACATGCAGCAGAGGATACAGAAGAAGAGGAGGAGGAGGAAGAGGAGGAAGATCATGAAGATCATGTGACCTCATCTCACGAGGGACATGTTGAGGGGAGTGATGCCCACAGCGGAGAGTCTGAGGTGTCGGTCGAGGAGGAGGACAGTGAATCCGACTCTGAGTCAGGTACAAGCTTGAAAGGTTGTCAAAATATCAAACACAGCAATGACTTTGAAGATTATAAAGAAAAATAAAGGGCAGTTTTCGTTTATCGCAGTCCAAACGGTTGAACTCGTTTGACCAGAGTTGTGCGTTTATGAAATAAGGTTGGACTCGGTAATCTAATCCTGCTTTCAGACGAGCCTTCACAAAGCCTTGCAAGGCCTGCATAAACATTCGAGGCTGCCAGGATTTATACCCGAAAATGTTACATTTAAAAACAGATGTACCTATTGTTCCGCATAAACGAACAGGCCCAAATTTTTTGCCTACTTCCTATTCTGATCAATTCAATTAGTAGCATCATTTTTGTGTAAAAATGGACGAATTCTCAACTGCTTGCTGATTTGGAATTACGCCAAAAAATGTAGTGTTTCCCATCCCGGTAGAATGAGCACTGGAACCTTTCTTGTACTCTATTTGAGTTGTCTGGGGTTGATGTATCTGTTTACAGGATTTTCTGGTCTTTACCTAACATGACACGACTTTCCTTTGTAATATGATAACTTTAGAAAATTCTGCAGATTTCTTGATTAACTTCTAGTAGAACACAATTTTGACTTTGATTATATTCCTTATAGAATATTCTATTAAAATAAGAAAAACACATCAGAAAATTCTGCACACTTTAAAATTAAACACTGGTTAGAGAAAAAAGGAGAAGTGGATTTAATTCATTCATCCATGAAGACCCATTTGAACTCTTCCAATTCAAAGGTTGGAATAGTTCATTATGAAATTTCAGGGGTGAATGAGTTAAAAGAAGATTTAATAGTCAATATTTTCCCAACTCAAGGAAGGTTCAAATTTTCACACTAACAAAAACCTCTTGATTTAAAATAATTAAATTTTATTCAGGAAGTGGCAGTAACTCGAACATTGATAGTGATGATGGCCACCAAAAAGACAGCGACATGGAAGAAGAGCCGCCTAATCAGGAGGCAATGAAAGGTGGGAGAGCTATGTCCCCTATACTGATAAAATTTGAAGCTTTCAATGTAGCAATAAGTTGCATTGATTGTATGCAATAATGTGAAAATCTCCGAATAGGAATGTTAATTTGACAACAAATATTGTTAAAATACATAGAAATACTCTGCCATTTCTATAAAGGACATAGTGGAGCTAAATAAGATTTACAAATTCAAAACTGGTTGTCAGGTATCAACCTTTTTGAAAACGCTAGAAATAAGCAATGTATGTAGAAAAGCATATATATATTTTTTAAAGGAATGTGAAAAAAAAAAAAAAATCTAAACTTGCTCATCAACTTTCCTAACAATAGTGGCTAGTTTGAAAAAAATGACAAATTTTAAGGGGGAAAATATGAAGAGAAAAAGAGAATCTGTTCCCAGAACCACCTGGTGGTTAGTGAGGCAAAGTGTTTAACTATGTAGTTATATAATGTGATACGTGATGGATTTTGGTGACTCTGTTGTAGATAACTTAAGGTCAATATTTGATGAAGAGTCAGAGCCTGAGAGTCCAGCATCCTCATTGCATGAATCCGACCACCAGGATGAAAGGATGTACCTACAGGACACGCCCCCACAATCTCCTGTGGAGCTTGCCCCAGACCTTCCACCATACCTCCCCGCAATCCAGGGCTGTCGAAATGTTGAGGAGTTCCACTGCCTCAATCGCATTGAAGAAGGAACTTATGGTGTTGTTTACAGGGCACGCGATAAAAAGACAGGTAATAAAATTATTAGGCACAGTACAGCCTATTCTACAGATCGAAAGTAAGGGCTTGTGATAATATGGCTGATATAGGCCATAACAAGTGCTGGAATCAGTTACAGTGCTTTAAATGAAGTGGAAAATCTGCGTAACCAGGAGTGCTGGAATTTATCAAGTATTCCTTGAAAAATGGTTTAGTGTATAATTTGAAGACCATCAACATGTCTATGAAGAACAGTTTGAAGTTTTGCTAATCAAGGACTGTTTAAAGTGTACTGTTGATATGGAATTAAAAACAAAGTTGATTGATTATTTTTATACCCCCCGTGACGAAGTTAAAAAGGGTGTACTGGAATCAGCTTGTCCATCTGTCTGTCCGTAGAAAAAGTTTCGGGCCAATTTCAACGTAAGTTTTCAGATATGATAAGTACCCCCTGGTGTTGTGCATCCAGGTGTATTTTTTTTCCTACCTTTTTTATAGAGTTATAGCCCTTTGTTGAAAAATCCTTGTCCTGACAACTTCTCCTAATCTACTCGGCCGATTTCAAAAAAAGTTTACAGCTATAGTAACTGCCTCCTGACGCAGTGCATCGAAGAAGTATATTTTTCATTTTACCCTTTTAAAAGAAGTTATGGCCCTTTGGTAAAAATCTTTGTCCTGACAACTCTTCCATAACTACTAGGACAATCTCAACAAAACTGGTTCATCTGGGCTAACAAGATTTGGTATGCCAGTATGTTTTGGCAGGGGGAGGGAGTACAGGAAGTATGTCAGTGAACTATATACCTAAATAAGCGTACAGCTTAGTCAATACAAAACATCATTACTGGTGGGAGACTATGGATTACTTTGCAATGCTTTGCCTTAGTTAGCCTGTAGCTTACAGTTCTGGTTTTAAATATTAGTTTTTTTTAGGACTCTGTACTGTATCACTGTCTTTATATGTTAAAAAACAACATATTGACCCAGTTTTTCTGAAAAGTTGGACCTGGGAAATTGCAGGAAAGTACTTGAAATGTGCTGGAAGAATCCTAAAAAGCCTGTATAAACCATGGTCTTGTCACTAAAATATACAGTTAATCCAAGGGGAAATACGAATATGGCAGAAACACTACGGTATGAAAGGAACAAAAACTACTTTTTTGAGTTTTCTATCAAAATCTAGATCACTTCATCATGGACTTTATGTTGAACTGTCAGGGTCCTGTTATTTTTTGTGACAACATCAATAATCAATTTCATGATATTGAGGGGTCACTCATCCGGTTTATATACATGTATGATACTATCAACATTCAATAAGGTTACATATGCACATGAGAAACTTGTTAATGGTATATCATGGTACAGCAGTAAGTTATTTTGATTGACCAATCAAATGCCATATTACATATATATGTATACATATATACTGTTGTGTCAGATTAGATTAATACTGTATAGTGGTCATATTTTCGCGGGGGTCTTAACTTCGCTATATTTGCGCTTTGACTAATATCCGTGAATTCTAAACACCAGAGAAATTATCGAAAATGTTAACCACTTCTACAGACCTTATCACAACATGTTGAAGATACTTATAACGCAACGCTATTATGTAAAATTAAATGAACTAAAATCAGATTATCATAGAACAACTGGGCAGTGAATGTAAAAACAACACTTACATATTAGTGGCCACAACATATGTATGTGTACACAGCAGGTGATTTATTGATTACAGTTTACTCCTACAAAGGTACATACTCATTTGATTTTCTTTCGAGTAAAGTCACTGGCGGACGCTCGATGTTTTCCAAACAGTTTACCTGTATTTCGAGCTTTAACCCTTAAATGATGACACTCAAAATACCTAGCATGACACATGGGATTCGGGTACACAGCGAAATTTAACCCCCGCAAATATGTACTGAATATGAAACCTCAACTATTGACCCCACGAATTTAAAGCGCTATACGGTAATACTGTATACGAGAGACACTACTGTCTACATACAAACTTTAGTGGTTATCTTATTTTAGTGTTCTTGCTTTTTTAAAATAATGAACTGATTTAAGTTTCTGTATATTTTTTTCTATTGCATGTATTGTGGCTGACCCAATTTTGGCATCAATGCACCAATATATTAAAATTGGTTTATGCACTTAAATTCTAGTGTGCTTAAATATTGTTTACAGCCTGTTGTGGCATAAAAAGGTGTAACAATATTTTTGTCGATTCTGTATCCCTAGCTCCTTTCCCAAAATAGTGAGAGAAAAAAAATACATTAATATTAGATAGTACATGTATTGGAAAAGCTTGGGATTGAGTTCTAGAGTTGTATAGTGACTGCGTTGGCTGAGTGGTTAAGGTGTCTGACCATCTACAATGACTAACCCTCCATCACTGGACCGCAGGTTTGAGACCTACGTGGGACAGCCACCAGGTACTGGCCACAGGTCGGTGATTTTTTCCTCCGGGAACTCTGGCTTTCCTCCACCACCATAACCTGGCTCACTTTTAAATGACCATGGCTGTTAATAGGACATAAGCACAAACAAATAAAAATTAAATTAAACTAGAGTTGCAGATTAATAGTCATTGGCTGGCTTTATTTTGAAGATGAAATTGTGGCATTGAAGAGGCTGAAGATGGAGAAAGAGAAGGAAGGCTTCCCCATCACCAGTCTAAGAGAGATCAACACGCTACTGAAGGCTCAACACATGAATATCGTCACAGTCAGGGTATGGAGAAATGACAGCAGAATTATTATTTTTTTAATCAACTGAGAGGAAAACTATAGAAAAGTGTCATTTGATTCTATTTTGGTATTCAGAATTAACAGAAATTTTATTTTCAATTTTTTTTTAACTTTAAAAATATTTCAGACATTATTGATGAATGTGGAATCTCAATTAACTAGACTTAATATTTTAAATCCAAAAGATCTCTGAAGTTTGAACACTCCAATCTTTGAATCTCATTATTAAACAACAAATATTTGTGTTAAAGACATGGCAAGTGACGGATTTCGTTTCCAGAAAATCTGTCATTCTTGGAATTCTAATATAAAATGGTTGCATTAGTGAGGTTCCATTGTGATAAAAGTAGCATATGGGTTTTATTTGGTGAGGAATCAAATCCCACCATCGTATCATTCAAACTAAATCATGGTCAGGAGATATAAAACACTTATTTTCAAATGTGGCTATGTGTATTTGCAGGAGATTGTGGTCGGCAGTAACATTGACAAGATATACCTTGTGATGGATTATGTGGAACATGACCTCAAAAGCCTGATGGAGACCATGAAGCAGCCGTTCCTAGTTGGTGAGTTGCATTAAGATTTATTTTAATTAAAGATTAAGATTTATTTTCTTCCAACTTGATATTGAAGTTTGATCGGGTTTTAGAAGATATTTAAAGTATTTAGATCGACTGTACAAATAACTTGAGACCTATTGTGATCTGTCTTTGTATGCGGTCCGTTAAGACCTATTGTGATCTGTCTTTGTATGCTGCCTGTTAAGACCTATTGTGATCTGTCTTTGTATGCTGTCCGTTAAGACCTATTATGATCTGTCTTTGTATGCTGTCCGTTAAGACCTATTGTGATCTGTCTTTTTATGCTGTCTGTTAACATCATAGATTTTCAACTTAAAATGAAATATTACTTAAGAGATTTATTGATGAATTATAGTAATGTAACTGACATTGTTTTGAGGAGTTTTTCATCCTGTAAAGAAATCCAGTATTGCTGTCAATGGACAGCATTTTTATACGCCCGTCAAATTTGACGGGAGTATTATGGTATGGCGTTGTCCGTCCGGCGTCCGACGTAAACTTTTGTTTGTCCGGCAATCTCCTCCTACATTTTTCGACCGATCTCTTTGAAACTTGGTATACATGATAACCATGATATGAAGTTGTGTCTCCCTTAAAAGAATTTTGATTCGACAATATTTGCAAAAGTTATTGCCCTTTGT
>JAUMHH010180782.1:0-15066 GCA_032359455.1 Chlamys rubida
CAACAACATCAAGAGCTGTCCTTAGAAACAGAAGAAATGCCTGCCTGTGACGATTGTGGTATTGTGTTCCAAGACATGCATGATTTACAGAGACACGTGAAAAAATGGTGCCCAGAGAATATTATTCTTAAAAGAAAACTGGACGAAGACGAAGTCCGAAGTCCGGCAAAGAGGCAGAGATCGGATATTTTCGATGACTCCGTGGATGCTGAAGAGAAGGGCGATGATGAGGAGGACGAATATTTTGACATGATACGTAAACGGGGTAAATCCAACACGAGGAACAGTGGATTGAGAGGGTAGATAAATACGAAAACAGCGGACTTTCCAAGACGGAGGCTGAAAGTAAAGCAGGTAATAAGATGGAAGAAAAAGACATGCTGGAATTCTTTAATCTATACGGGAAGACACTCATGAATATTCTACTGCTGAGAGGTGGAGTAACGCATACAAAAGTAATGCAATCAGTAAGAGAGTACATACGGAATGGCTACAAAAGACTTCCTGCTGTACGCATGACTCTCCGAAAATACAGACACCAACTCGAGGAGCATATGTATGAGGAGGAGGAGGAATCTGATGGTGCCGAGGAGGAAGAGGGTGATTCTAATGATAGTGAATCCGAAACTGAGAATGACGAATCCGATGACGCCGAGTGATCCTATATAAACATCGTGAACTCCATATGTAGTCATAGCGAATTAGACTCTGGTGTAGTCAACATGTCTCTGTGGGAAAATTACCTGAAAACGGTGTATTACGACCCGTCAAATGCTGGAAGTTTTTCTGGACCAGACAAGCTGTATAGATATATACGAAAGGCCGGGAAATACGTCATCAGCAAATACAGGATACGGAAATGGCTACAGAGACAGGAACCATACAGCCTCCAAAGACCAGTCAGACAAAAGTTCAAAAGAAATCGAATAGTGGTTACCGGGATCGATGACCAGTGGTCTTCCGATCTTATGGACATGGTAAAATTTAGTAAATACAATGGGGGATATACATTCGTCCTCGTTGTCATAGACGTGTTCTCCAAGTTCTTGTGGTTAAGACCGCTAAAGGACAAGAAAGGAGCATCTGTTACCAACGCCTTCCGCGACATTCTCAGCGAGGGGAGGCGACCTAGCCGGATCCGCACTGATAAGGGTCAGGAATTTAAAGCCAGAGAATTTAATTCCCCCCTTAATCAATATGACATTAAACACCTGTATGCAGAGAATGAAACTAAAGCGGCAGTCGCCGAGAGAGTACTGAAAACAATTAAGACTCGGATGTATAGGTACTTCACATTTAAACAGGCGTACGAATATGTCGACGAGCTGCAAACATTTGCCAGGAGCTACAACAATACCTACCACAGAACAATCGGTATGGCTCCATCAAAGGTGACCAAAGTCAACGAAACATCCGTCTGGTGGAGAATGTACTGGCCGAAGAAAGAAGCTACTATACGAAAACCAAAGGTTGTGAAAAAACCATTCAAGTTGAAGATTGGCGACAATGTAAGACTGACACATCTCCGTAACCCATTCAGTCGTGAATACGACGAGAGATGGACGGGTGAAATATTTACCGTGGCACAAAAGATATTGCGCGGTGGACTACCCGTATATAGGGTTAAGGATTATGACGGTGATGAGATCAGAGGAACCTTTTATCAGTCCGAGTTACAGAAGGTCGACGTGAGGGATAACGACATGTGGAAAGTTGAAGCCATATTGAAGACGAGAGGAAAGGGACGTAATAAGCAACAATACGTGAAATGGCTCCATTGGCCGAAAAAATTCAACTCGTGGATACGCGCATCGGACGTTGCAACTTTGTAAAATAGGAGAGTGAACTACTCTAGAAAGGTCAAATTTCAAAAACCCCGTTATGCGGGAAAGGGCGTACAACCATATACAGATCGCTCGAGTACTGTAGAGATCGGGCGGTAGAAGACTCTCAGTAGTGTAAATATTGATATTGTCCATTATAGAGCAGGGTCATTTTATTGTACGGGTGAACGTGGGATGGGTCTCTGGCCTGCGTTCGTCCTATTGACAGAGATAATAAAAATTGTATATATGCATATATCGTCTTCCAGTTGTTGTTGTTTTTTTGGGGGGGGTTTGTTGCAAGAAGATTCCAGAATTAATTCTATTAGACGTATTGTACATATATGTCATTTCTCGTTTGTTTGTTTGTTTCTACCATAGACTTTTGTTGTATTCACTTCGACATTGTGTTCCAGAATGTTCCATCAACCGGTTATTACCAGTTGTGCTATTTATAGACATGACGATACGGCAATACCCAACACATCTGTACCCCACGCTAGGGGGTACATCATAGGGGGGTTTGGGGGCTACTATAGATTATATAGGCGGGTGGCTGCGCCAGAACCCTCATTTCCCTTACTACTATAATTGATACATGTGAAGCAGACTTAGTTTTTCTTTTCCATTGAAGTATTTTGACTCAACCACATTAAAATACCCCCATCCAACTGTATTACTGGGATTTGGTTTGTTACTTTTCTCAAAATAAAATAGTTAATTACTTTGTATTTACCTACCAACACAAATGTGTTCCGTCCGTGATACGTGGCGTTTTGTATCACAATTTCCGGTTATTTTCAGTTACCTCCTCTTTCATCCCCTAGCGGTAAGTGTAAAGGCTATAAACTACAAATGTCATAACGACACACGGGGATCCAACGCGTCGCGCACTGTACACGTAAAACAGACAGTCAATCACGGTTATCACACATAACACACAGTTCCTTGAAGTGTTACAAAGTGTTACAGCAATTAAAGTCCAAGTGTATACGATCAGAGTATTGTAGGATATCAAACACAAGCAAAAGTACCTTAGTTTGTGCAGAGACGTGTATTATACGTGTCTGGTTTGTGCACGCTGCTCTATAATATGAAAGGCTTGTTTTCATTGGTCGGCTCATGCAATTATTCAAAACACACATGAACGTGTGTAGACGACAGTTAAAATACGTCATAGGAGAATTTACGCCATAGGAGTTTTTGCACGCCATAGCTAAATGTAAGTGTTATATCCACAAAATAGTTCGATTTTTCCATTGGTATACTCATTTAACACGTTTAGGTAAAAAAAAAAGGGTACTTTGTTAGAAAATCGATCTTAATTACGAAGCACTTTACACTAAAATACGCCATACGTGTTTTTTCACGCCATAGCAAAATATAAGAATTATTTCCAGCAAATAACTGGTGTTTTCCTGTGGTAAAGTTTCATTCTTTAAAAATGTGTATTTTGGTACTTGACTGGAAACACGATTTATTTGTGAATGTAAACATAGAATAAATTACAATTTAAAATAGTTAGACATGAACATATTTTATATAAATTTTAGAATTTATTTACAACAGTTTATTTATTACATCTACTTAAATATTATTCACAAAAACATTAAAGAGAATAAAGGTAGTGTACCATATAGCTCTGGAAAGAGATTCCATTTTGAAAATAGATGATATCTTGATGTTGATTTGAATACAGTGATTGATCTAAGTGATGATTAATGAAAATGGTAACATCATCTTCCCTTATATATTATATCTTAAGATGTTTTCATCCAATCCAATGCAGGGGGTGTGGCATCTCAGGTTGATGACTTGCTGTACATGTTGAGCTTAGAGCTTAAGTTTGATTGGCTATTATTAATCACAATGTTAATGGGGTTCAGGTAATTATGATATATGATTTCAGTTAATGGGGTTCATACCCCTATCTATCCTCAACTATGGCCAAGTTTGCAGTCTTTGGGAGCAGCTATGCTACTCGTCTTGAGAGATACTGTCATGGTAACCTTAAGGTAAGAATCTTTTATTGTAATATAGGCCAGATATTACAAATGAATTCCATAACTAGATATCATGAATAAGTAAATGGTGATAATGGTAAATACCAAATGAATACTTGAAAGAAATTTAAATTAAACTAAAACAGATGTTAATAATTAATATAAATTAAAATTAAACTAAAACAGATGTTAATGATTAATATAAATTGAAATTAAACTAAAACAGATGTTAATAATTAATATAAATTAAAATTAAACTGAAAGAGATTGATCATAGAAAATAACAATGTTTTATATTTGTTGGATAATATGGTGTATTTCCAATAAATATTGTTTATGCTACATTTTTCTGTTGCAGACTGACTGCCTACAACCCTGATATTGTAGTCATCGAACTAGGGGAAACGACATTTCAGCGACATCATCCCCCCAATGACATTTTCCAGACACTCCTGAGACTACAAATGGACCTTCATACTGCTGGAATCAAGGAGGTGTACTTTGCAGGGATAGTGCCACGTGGAAACTTTAACAAGTCCCCAGGCCTGACAACGAAACAAGATTTACCGACTCATGATGACCAGAGTGAAACTCCAACAAGACTATGACCGCGACCTAGTACATTTCAACGACTCAGGACTCCGGACCCAGTTCCATGCTCTTATTAGACGACCATTTTTCAGATGTTGACAATTTGTAGGATGTATGTCTTATTATGTCTCCCCTTCGAATGAAGGGATACTTCTTCTTCTGGTTCTTCTAATCTGACTTGTCCGGGCCATAACTTTTAAACCGTTAAAGATATCTTGATGACACTTTAGGTATGCATGCATCACCCACAGGAGGTGTGCAGTGCACTGGAATTAGGTCTCGGGCCTCACTATATACAGAGTTATACTGGAGCCAGAATGTGTACTATTAGTCCCTGGGAGAGCGTTTTCTGTAGTCATTTGAACTACAGTTACAATTCCTTCAATAAACACAACACTGAACTGTAATAGTCAGCAAACAGTTATCAACATTTCCTTTTTAGCTGGTCAACCATTATCTAATGACCACCAAAGAATTACATCCACTATTCCATAATATTTCCCATCCCCTCAAACCATCCCATAATACTACCCTCTTCTTCAGACCATCCCAAAATACTACCCTCTTCTTCAGACCATCCCATAATATTACCCGTCCCTTCAGACCATCCCATAATACTACCCTCTTCTTCAGACCATCCCATAATATTACCCATCCCCTCAGACCATCCCTTTATATTGCCCATCCCTTAATATTAACCACCCCTTAAAACCATCCCATAGTATTTCCAATCATCCTCAGACTATCCCATAATACTACCCTCTTCTTCAGAACATCCCATGATATTGCCCACCCCTCAGACCATCCCATAATATCACCCATCTTCTCATAAGATCCAGATAATCACAAAATAACCACATTGTCAGGAAGTAAAATGATTTAGTCATCGCCATCCTTCTATAGATTAATAAAACAAGTGAGAAAGTGTATGTTTATCGTAGTCTGGACACATTGATCATAGCCAGCAGCTAGGGCTAATATCGGTCTATCTCATACATAATATAGCTACATACGCACATGTCGCAAAAATATCTTTATTCTTTATATTTGAATTTAGGTCAGAAACTGTTATTTACGTCTTTTCTCAAACAACAATCTGCTAAAATCGAGGAACCATCAATATATATACCTATGATTGTTGAAGCAATATAGAAAAGAAAACGTTTTGAAAAGTTTCGGAGGGAAAAGAGCGTTGAAGAGAAGAAAACGTTTTGAAAAGTTTCGTAGGGAAAAGAGAGTTGAAGAGAAGAAAACGTTTTGAAAAGTTTTGTAGGGAAAAGATCGTTGAAGAGAAGAAAACGTTTTGAAAAGGGGAAAGAATGACTCATTAGTTAGTGTTTCCGTAAAGTGTTAGTGTTAAACCTTCAGTCCGTGGGCACACGTGCCCAGATATGTGAGGTTTATTCCCTCGGGTTCCTGTTAAATGTGAACATGACAATAAGACACAGTTTTCTCCTAACAGCTTTGACACCTGTCACTGATGGAGACCTCAACTCAGCCTCCCCAACTCCACAGTGGTACAGCATCATACCAGGGTAGGATGCATCAGAACAGTTCCCCATAAAATTGTCACAAAGTACAGAACCAGTACAAATTTAGGATTCTTTAAGATCAGAAAAAAATAATATGTATCAATATCGTATACTTTTGTATTTAAATTCTCAAGAATTGTTTTTTTGTAAAAATAAAATTTTCAAAATTTGTAACATCAAGCTGACAATAGTGAATGTGTTTAGTACGAGACAAGTGTGATCTATTGTTGATGTGGTATCTGCACTGACCAGCGACAGGGAGTGGATTGCACTTTGCAATAGCTTTCTCAGACAACTCGCAAAAAGTAGAACCTAATGCAATATCAATCATAACAATGAAATATAATCGCTGTCGATAGATTTTGCAGACAAATAGTGAAACACATTCATTTCTCCATTTGCATTTATCAATCACACCATTTTGGATGACTGCCCATATCATGTTTGGTAAAAGTCTCTTTTAAAATAACATCAATCAAACCTTTTGAAAACGAAGTGAAAGTATTTTGCAAACATATGATAGAGCATATATCGCTCTCTTTCAATCCAGTATCATTTAAACGAAAACTCTGGAAAAAAAAAGTATTTCCCCAGATAATTCTATTGCAATTCTACATGCATCAGTTTGTCAAATCAAACTATATTATCGGGGAATGGCTGAGGCATGGCGTAGCTAGTGTGCACATCCAGATATAATGAGGAAGAGGTATAAATCACTGCGGTAAACTTTTTGAAGTATTGTGACAATTAAAGTAGACAGAGACTGATCGAGAAAATTGCGGGTAAATATTGAACAAAATCTGTCATTTTGGAAACGTTAAGATTTGACATGAGTCATACACGATATCTTTGGGGAACGTCAGATTTTTTATTTTGATAATATAAACTCAGCCGTTTTGTACGGCAATATTTCTCTCTCGCTCTTTTTAGCTAATTTATGAACACATTATGGCAGGATATTTTCATACATACTATAACGATTGACCTCAGATAAAATAACGGGGATACAGAAGACAAGCTAAAGGGTTCCCTATAACGTGGATTATTAGTGGGTACGTGCAGACAGTGAAAAGTTGTACCAGTGAAATAGTTCAATTAAGTAAACTAAGGACAGAAATACCCCATAATGTAAAACCATATTAAGGCTAATACGGACCCCTCTCTTACAAGCGTCCCCTTTCCTTTAAGTGAACAGAAATACCCCATAATGTAAAACCATATTAAGGCTAATAAGGACCCCTCTCTTACAAGTGTCCCCTTTCCTTTAAGTCAACAGAAATACCCCATAATGTTTAACCGTATTAATGCTAATAAGGATCCCTCTCTTACAAGTGTCCCCTTTCCTTTAAGTGAACAGAAATACCCCATAATGTAAAACCATATTAAGGCTAATAAGGACCCCATCTCTTACAAGCGTCCCCTTTCCTCTATGTGGTGCGAGCAATCCCTCTCTTCACCATAATTTGCAAATCTGACTTGAAAAAGAATTTATTATATTTATTTTCTAAGAATTTTTGAAGGGTTAGTATTTATATAGACATCCTGGGTAGTTATTAGGGAGAAAACAGGTAAAACAAATTCAATGCGTATGATGGGTCAACTAACTGATGCTGTGAGGGAGCCACATGCGGTGCTGATAACATTGATCAGAACCAGTTATTGTTGTAACCCCGAACAGGTTTAACTCTGACAAGTTCAGCCAATTTTGTAAAGACGTTGATATGCTGAGCACCAGACTAGCACACAACTTATTGCGGCCAAAATGTCACTGCAAGATCTACAGTCTTCCGTAAGTGACAAGGCGACACAACATTTCAGCGAAACGATATAAAAATTGATTTTCTAGTATTACACGTAAAGTGTTTGGCACTCCTAAACGGTGCCAGGATTACCACTCGCTGTTGTCAGCAAACGAAACTTTACGACTCTGCAATACACTGAACAGATCATCGTGAGTAATGTCAGAAAATAATAACACCATGACATCCCCATCTAAATAATGGCAGATCGACGTCCCTATGCAGGTAGGATTTATTCCATAGGCCAACATGAAGGATAACTGAAGAGTTTCTTTGCAATTCATACAAAAAGTAAAATGTGAAATAAAAATAAACGCTTTTTAACGTTAATGTAAAATAAAAATTTATGTTCTTTATAATTTAAATAATGAATACCAAGTTTTTAGAAAAACAAAATACATTTGAAAATAAGCGTCATCAGGATACAGATTGGCTTACGACTAGAGAACTCACAAGCCCTCTGGATCTTTTGACCTCAGGATCAAACTCATGAACAAACTGCAACTCATAACAGCATGAACCCAACAACATGCTTTACTTGTGAGCTCACTGGCTCACGGCCATGTTCATGCAACTATAGATTGCGCCTCGTTCGTATATCGTGATGTGGATATTTCCTCTCCTGCTACATGTACATGTACCTAAAGATTTCACATTGCGTATATATTACTTGGGTCTTAGCCCTGATTTACTAAAGCTGTGTAAAAAGTGGAGGCCTTGATCGTGACACCATTAGAAGCTTTATCTACTAAGCCTTATCACCGTAATTAAACGGCACTAATACCGTAGCTTTACATGACAAACTGTGACCACGCCCTGGTATATCATAAGTGTTCAGTAATCTCGGCAGTCATTTGTCAGCACCGTTAATACCTCGGGAGAAGTCTTAAATTTTTATTTTATTTTTTAAAATTTGTTTATTGATAAGAAAATAGACTAAAATATCGTCAACCTTGACAAAACGATTTTTGTCAGCGAGTTAATACCTCGGGAGAAGTCTTAAAATTTTTATTTTATTTTTTAAAATTTGTTTATTGATAAGAAAATAAGACTAAAATATCGTCAACCTTGACAAAACAATTTTTGTTTGGAGTGGAGACATCGACAAATAAAAAGGTCTTTTATATCCTCAAGACCTGTCAACACATTTTTTAAAATTCAAACTTGAAAATTCAAGCCATCATAACATATAGGCCTGATAATGAGACATGAAATGGTTTACCGTAATCGTTAAAATGGTCATAAAACTGACTACGATGGTATTTCTATAACAAACGTTTTGAAGACACAGACATTACAATCTAATACAGGGATCTTGATGGCTTCCAATCAGTCAGGATGTTTGGGGAGGGGTTGGTTGAGACTCCCGAAAGGTGGGAGGGTAACTATGGTAAAATGATCCATAATTAGCCTTTATCAAGCCGTATAAAACCTGTACCATATCAATGTCATTAATTCCTAATAGGGCGTTTTATAGAGCAGTAAATGATGCTGACTACAAATTACCTACAGCCCAGAGAGCCCGCGGGAATACATCTCTGTCAACAACTAGAACTCAGAGTTAAACCTATATGTATGGAAATAATAGTTTCTACACAGAATATTCCTCCAGCAAAAATCTCCTAAGAACCACACTGTTCTTGTGAACTGGGAAACCAAACAAAAACACGAATAACTACAGAAATTCCTTAATTTGGTACCTATTAATTTGGTACCTATTAATTTGTACCTATTAATTTGGTACCTATTAACGTTTCTATGTGTGGTTTGTTCTGATGATTACCATTTGACAATGTTGCTCGGTTTATTTCTACATAACAAAGCTTCCTCATCTAGAGACATGTCTTGATTGATCTCTAAATTTGAAATTGTGAAAATTTAATTGAAAATTTTGAATCAGAATGAGCATTTACATCTGATTTCTTAAATAACACAACTGATGCACTCTTCAAAATAGGTAATTAAATTGTACTTTTCCCAGATCAGAAACTACTTGGATCACCTTGTATTTTCTCCTATGGCTGTTTTGAAATGCTACACAGAACAGAAAACGCCTTATTGTTGCTGTTCGATCATCTTCTACAGTGAAGTAGAAATTTGTCTCCCCCCTCTCTTTCTTAGTTTTATTCTTGTTGCTCCTGAATGCAATTGGGATTACAACGTGGGCTTATATCTGAAATATACATTTAGTAGTTATAGTAGGCATATATGGGCAAATTCAGCACTAGGTGAATTCTTTGCAAAAGCCAGAGAGGGGATATTGGGGAGTGGGGGAGAGGGAGTGGGAAAGGGGGGGGGGGATGGAAACATGACAGTTTAAAGAACTTCCTCTGAGTCAAACACTAAATCAAGTCTCAGATTTTAATGTGCTAAGAATCTTAACAATATGCAGATTTCTTCAGTGTGACTCAACATGACATCACAGGTCCCTAAATGTCACTGTGGTGACTCAAATTACATCAGAACCCTCCGTAATTATGTAACCATCCTAACTCCAGTTTACCTCCGAGAATCAGAAAATCTGTGACAGGTCGTGATTCTGTTGCTCACTTAATTCACATTCCTTGATGTGTGAGTCAAATTTATAGCGTCTGAATCAAGTGGGTCTTTTTTTCACTTTAACCCTTTCACCCCTAGGAAACTTGATTAGACTTTACCATACATTCATCTGGATGAGTCCATTATGGTCTATAGTGGTGAAAGGGTTAATTTTAATGTCTTTATAGCTGTATAAATCCACAAATTATGATATGATTTCATCTTGATATTATATATTTATCATACTCATAGTTGAAGGAAATCTGTCGGTAAAATCAAAATGGTTAAATAATTAAGTTACTGAAAATTACAGTTTTAATATTTGATTAAAAGAGAAGCAAATTCAGTTACGAAGATATGAAAATAAAAATGTTCTTGGGGTTAAATCACCTTAATTAAATTAACAAGGAATATCCTGTAATATTTTCTGGAGCTATTTTTAGTAAAATCTTTCACTTCCACATTATTTTTAATTAAATCAAAGGTGCCGTTTGATGGTGTCTACCGTAGCCTGGGAGTGCTAAGTGAAACTGATGCTGTACCTGTCAATCAAGTAGCGGAGAATGACCCATCGCTCCGCCGGGACCCTCTCTGTGTGACATGCGCTACACGATTTAAATGGAGAAATTGTAGCCCGTTTCTTTGGAAGCGACTGATCTTTCTGATTAACACCTCAAGCCAAGATTCTGTAACAACTCCGCGGCGCATCATCGTGACTTGGACCTATCATGATCCGCAGCGATTCCAATGGCCATTTTTCAATCGCGCTGTAAACTTAATACTGGCTGAAAACAAATGCTACACAAAGCTACAAATCCAATAAGCAGTCACATAGCGGTTGTTACAGTTGGTGGTTTTCACACTTGAATGACTCGAGCCATTTTGGGTAACACCAATTTGACAAATGCATGCTACCACTTGATGCATTAGTCTGGTGAGGGGCTTGTCTTGTAATGGTTTGTAATTCTGTCAAATACTTATTGGGTCAGTGTGGGACGCCAGTGTGGGACGTCAGTGTGGGACGCCAATGTGGGACGTCAGTGTGGGACGCCAGTGTGGGACGTCAGTGTGGGACGCCAGTGCCCACGCTATGAACCCTGGACACAAGGCAGAGGACCGAGAACAACTCTGCTATCATGAAAAATTTAAAAGCACTGGTCTGGTAATGAGGTTTGGCTTGTCATTGTCTATGTATGTCGGCGGTGTGTAGGTACAACAGCTACGTCAGCCCGGGGACCAGTAGGTCTAGTAACACACAGACAAATACGAACAACTCTAAAACAGATAGTTTTAACGAACATAAAACATGAAACATACATGTCCTTATATTCAAAAGGATAAACTCTCTAAGGATCAAATGAAAATACCCCCAAACCTGATTGATTTGAGCAAAACAAATAATCCGAAAAATTTTCTGCAAAAACTATGTTGCCATGTGAAGCAGCGCATAAAGTGGCTTGGCCGACGTTGTTCTCAATATCCTCGTCACATTTGGCGACAAAAACCAGCATGCCTTTCTCGATATGAATTATAAATGATAGTTCCTAATGATAGATGACCTGGACGACCTGGACGAATAATCACTCATACGTCAACATTCTGTTTGTACAATTTTCTCCAATCTGATCCAGAAACCAACGGCTATCTACTGATTTAAAACAAGAATTCCACAGGAGTGGATTTGTCGCCTGCTCAGTGCTTTTAGTGAGAAAAGTGTTTTGGCCTGCTATGTCAAGTTAGATATGCCAAAATGCGGAAAGTTGAAATTTGACAGAAAAACCTGTTCAATATGTTGAACATTATTGCTTCAAGCATTACCATACAAAATTTGAAAGATATTGATTAAAAATAAAAAAAAAATCTTGCATTTACGACACAATGCCCTTATTTGGCAATAAAAGGGGCATAACTCCACCTAAAATGCAGGTAAACTTCTGAAATGGGAAATGGTTCGAGCTATATTGGTATGCATATGTGTACCAAGTTTGAGTTCAATCAACTCGGGGAAACTTAAGTTATTGCATGGAAACCTTGTTTCGGATGATGCAACCGACGCCGTCAAAGTAATACCTATATGTCGCCTCGCGTTGCAGGCGACACAAAAAGGAAATTTCTGATGCTTCAGTTAATATACGGAAATGTCATCAGTTGATGTCCCTAACACAAAGAGATTGTGTCATATTGTTGTCGTAAACTGATAAAGGCGTAGCTTGTTGTTCGATCCTATTCATATACCATCATGAATAAAATTTGTTGAAATGAAATTAATAGCCTGGAAAAGCATGCTTTTTTTCTCTCACAATATTCTTAAACATTTTTGATTATCTGATAAAAAGTATCTTGAAATCATTTCAGTTTCATAGGATATTAATCCAATAGAAGTAAGGAGCGGCTCTGTCACTCTAAAGATCTGACAACGTATATGTCTGCTATATCACTAAAGTGCCATGGAAAGTCACAGGCCAGACTTTCTCCTTTGTGGTATTGTGCTGTTGTGTTTAAATATTAGACCAGTGGGGTCTGATTTGATACATAAAGTCAATAACTGATAAAAGTCGTTTTTTACATTGTTAAAAAGCAGTATCTGCGAAACAATCTACAGCCATTTTCTTTCCATCTTTTTCGAAACGGATCGGAGTGATCATGAATTCCTAAATTTCTGAGTCCTGGTAAAAATAATTGCATTTCCTTTTTTAACTTTTAGAAATGTCAAGTTAGCAAAAATTGAGATGAAAATGTTTCGAATTCCCTTGGTATGTAATGTTCAGATCACCTTATCAAAATCTATGTTGCAAGACAATTATATATTTTCCCCCAAAAATAATCGAGAGTTCACGAAAATCGTAAAATGAAAGAAACATGAACATAATTCTTTTCCAAAAAGGCATTAATGTTGATGTATCTACCTGGTAGAACCATTCATACACGATTTCTGAAACGAGACAAGGAACTTTTAACTTTAGCGAGTCGCTGGCAAACCCTACCTAAAACTTGTGACAAATTTCATACATCACATATGAAATGGAAATAAACATAAATTTATGTTTATTACTTAATCAAGATCTGTTTCCAATACTTGTGAAAATATTTCGTCAGCCCGACTTAAAATCTAAAATATCAAGATCTGTTTCCAATACTTGTGAAACTATTTCGTCAGCTCGACTTAAAATCTAAAATATCAACATTTTTGACTCTGAACCTTCTTCACTTACATGGCGGATGTCGTCCATGAAGCAGAAGAGGGTTACCCTTCTGGAACACCTGGTCTTATTATCCTTGTATTCGATCAAGGGTATACATGTTTCCTTGTTCCTATATTGGCCTAGTTTTATTGGTTTTGAGTTTGTTGACACCTCGGCACTCACCTATTGTTTTTTGTGAAGTCATAATGCAAAGGAAGTCTGATGCCATGAAGTTACCCTAGCGGTGACGTCACAATTTGACAACGGAAACATACAGCCAATCACAACTCAAGATGTTACATACGGACATCACAAGGTCAATATATAAACTCCCTCTGTACATAACATTGCTTGAGAATCCCTAAGGACATTTATGTCAGTGAATAATTTATCTCCCCATGGACACTTCATTTCCCGACATAAAACTCCCTTAGACATTTACTCCGTAAAGGTTTAAGCTCCCAACAAATGGAAATTTCGCTGGTCAAAATTTCCCAGACTTAATTATGTGGGTTTTCTTGATATTTGTCATTTGTAAATATATTTTTACTCTTATAACCCACCTCATGTTTAATCAACAATCTCTACACACTAGCAAGGTTATATTTTGGACAACAACATTTAAACCAATACCAAACAGTAGGAAGAGGCTGAAGGCTTATAAAAACTAAAATTAAGATGATGAAAACACTTCATTCTGTTCTTGCCCACAGCCATTTTAACCCATTACAGTTATGTGATGTCCATGTTCTCGTACCGATTGTTTCTATACACTGACCTCCCATGGATTATCTCCAATATCCCTACTAAAGTTGTGGTGCTCGTCACCAACCCACCACAAATATCTACAGTACACCTTTATACAAGTACAAAACACTGGACTTTCTCTTGTTGATCTGCCAAATGTACCTCAGGACAGAAAACCTACAAAGAGGATCTATCAGATACAGACATCAGAACACACGTTTGGAGATAAGGAAGCCGTGCCGTTATCACAAATGTTATCTGGTCTCATTACGTTGTTTATCTGCCCAGAAACCATCCTGTTTCCTGGACCAAGATTTTATACATCATCCAAAACTAACAACTTCACCTCCAATTATCACAATTAAAGGCTAAATGCTTCCTTTCATTTTATACTGTGACATTTGTAGAGTTTATACAAGGATATGTTATATTATACAATATACCTGTGATTTGTGTTAGAGTTAAGGATATATACTACATTACACATTATACCTGTAATTTGTGTTAGAGTTATCTCCCTTGATAATGAATCACTGAGCATTAACAATACATATATTCTGTGGACCTTTCAAATGTGTTCAGAATTGTTTCCACTAGTTTTCAATATTTTAAACTTGTCCCTTTATGACCCAATTTGTTGACGGGTCATATAACAATACCAAAACAACCAACGTTCCTATAACAATACCAAAACAAGAGGCCCAATGGGCCTGCATCGCTCACCTGGTATAAATCTCACACTTGTAGCCTTAAAAGTGATCTATAATAAAGCTTCAGGCAAAATATCAGTATTTATGATTAAAATTCATTCAAAAGAACCTGTTAAATTTTTTAAAAACATTTCACCCCTG
>JAUMHH010180793.1:0-15066 GCA_032359455.1 Chlamys rubida
AAGTCTCTTCAAAATGTTTCCAAATCATTGACCAAATAAGATTTATTTATTGAGTTATAACCAGAACAAGAAATTAGACCTGAGCACAAAATCCATGCTTGAGCATGAGAACGGCTTAATGAATACGGGCCCAGAAAATCCAGCATAGAACCAATCCCCCATAGATCATGTCGCAACTTGGTTTATATGACGTCCTTGGTGACTTGTACAAGAAGAGAACAGAGAAATGTGGAGAAAAGAACTTAACAAGATCAATGAAATTTATATTAAATGAAAGTTTAATGTGTGAGGACGTATATTGTGTGCATATTAAATGTTTATTTTTATTGTATAATCAGGGCTGGATAATAATGTTAGCCTGATAGTCTGAGACTAGTGAAAATTCCAGCTGTTTCTAAAAACTGTTAGCCCAATTGATTAGTCAAAATTTGATATTGTAAATCCTGTGGAATGATATAGGGTTTAATAGTGGAATTTGCACAACTAGAAAAATTGGAAAGTACACTGCCCAAATTGACGAGTGGTATTGAAAGTTAATTTCTAGCCTTGATGTTATAAAGCTAGTCTCCCAGTAATCTACCATCGACTTGGCTCATTTGTCAAAGGGAGGTAATTAGCCAATCGGTAAGCCAGTACATTTTGTTAATTAATATAGGTAATTCCCTATTGACCACTTCATTCTGTATGATGTTATAGGCCAAAGAAGAAGTTGTGGAAGGATGATGGGAAGTGGAACCACGATCGGTTCCGTGAGGATCAACAGGCTCCGAAGTCCCAGGAGGAACTTGTCACCATGTATGGCTACGACATTCGGCAGTACGATAAACCTCCAGATGCACCTAAGATGACTAATAGGCCAAGGTTAGCTAAATATTCAACCGAAGCTGGTCGATCATAATAACAAGGTTAACAGAGTGTTCAGGTGTCCCAGTGGATAACATACTCGCCTTCCACTAAGGAAGTTAATAGGTATGGCGCCACATGCCCGACCACGTGGAGTTTCTCCAGATACTCCAGTTTCCTCCCACACTAAGACACACTAAGACCCCTGCAAACAATAATTGTTGTGAAAGAAGTAAAAGTTTATATATAAGATTAACTTAATATACAAGAGAAGCAGGTCGATCAATACAACAAACTTAGATGAGAGCTAGCACAGGGAAGAACAAATATTTGGGGTAGGGGGGAAGGAATGTTCTTTTTTGTAACCCCAACGGCCACAATAAGTTTTTTTCCTAGAACCCACTCAACAATTACATACCCAACCACCTATATATTATCAGTTAAAAAGGCCTCCCAGCTTTTCCCGAATGTGTTCATATCAGGAAAAGTCTAAAAATACAAGCAGAAGTACCTCAATCCAGAGACCAAACGTGGGTTTTCTCCAGGTACTCCGGTTTCCTCCCATATAAAACATCCTGCATGCTTCCATCCGGGCCAACAAGAGTGAATCATATTAGTTAGGAAACTTGTTTCACAAGTGTTGTAGAATAAATCAGGTTTAAATTTAAGATTAGCCTAATTACAGCAAAAGCAAGTCCTTTAAAAGAGAAAGATAGCCTATAGCTAAAAGCCTGAAAATTTTGCTAATACATGTACATATGAATATACAGTAAAATCTGTCCTCAGAACCATATCTTTCGGGAGATCTCTGACCTTTTTCCTTAAAAAAACAAATTTAAATGTACTTTTATGGTCAAAGTTAATTTTTCTTTTGTAATTCATTTACCAGGGGAAGAAGATCTGATCAGAAATCAATGTTACAAGATTTCGTTACCGATCTCCCAGTATCTCAACGCTCACCACCGAGTGATTTTGTGCAGAGTAGGAATAATTACAACAACCAGGAGAGGGAAACGAGAAACAACAAATATAATGACAACAGGGACAGGGGGCGTTTCAGCCAGGATAGCTACAACCGTGACAACAACAACCGCTCATTTCACCGGTCATCGTCAGCAGAAAGGGAGGATGATCGATTCTCAACTGGTAAAGACAGGCCTTACTCACGGGGCCAGGACAGAGGTACGGATAGGAATTATTCCCATCAGAATAGAGGTTCAGATAGGAATTACTCCCATCAGAATAGAGGGCCAGAGAGGAACTACTCCAAACAAGATAGAAGTCCAGATAGGGATTACTCGCATCAGGATCGCGGTTTAGATAGGAATACCTCCAATCAGGATCGAGGTCTTGATCGTGATTATTCTGAAGGTCATGACCGTAATTATGCAAAAGGTCAAGATCGTGGATTTTCAGGACAGAATAGAGGAAATCGATACAGAAATAGTCCCAGTGATAGGGTGGATACGAGGTCTGACTATAACCAGACGAGATCACAAGACCTGGAATACAGTAAACAGAGAGAGATGCACAGGTATGAACGGCGGGAACGGGGAGGAGTTTCGTCGAGGGCAGGGCTCCGAGGTCGGGGTAGACGTGGACGTGGAGGTGACTATGATCAAAATGACAGGGGTTCCCGGTCCTACTCAGATATGAAAGACAATATGGCTTCAAATCATGGGAATAAATTTCCTCCGAGGTTCCAGAAGCAGGAACCAAGAGATTACAATAATCTGCTGGATGAATACGGCTACCAAGAAGGTGAAATCTTCCGAACTACAATCACTACAGAACCTGCCACTAAAGTCGTTGACACAACGGTTAAAGATCCTAGTCCAGTGGAACGGGTATCTCCGCGAACACATGACTTAACTGACAAAGACGCTGTACAGAATGTGAACATTGTAATATCTAATACTGGAGAGCGTAAGTCTTACGCCAAAGACAGGCGAGCTCGCGATCGTGCTGTAGGGAAGACGAGGGTTCAGGATAACGTTATCAATGCAGTGATCCAGGGAACGATGCATGTGAACTTGCAAGGTTCTGAACAAAACGTGGATACTGGAGACATGTCGCCAAAACCAGGTGAGTGGAGTGCTTACTGTGTAAATAAGGTGAGTGGAGTACTTACTGTGTAAATAAGGTGAGTGGAGTACTTACTGTGTAAATAAGGTGAGTGGGATTGTGTTTAAAATAAACTGACATGTCTCTGTCATTAGATACTGACATATCTTCATTCTTTATTTTGTATTCCTTTACTTGATTTGCATGACCATGACTTTTTTTTTAAAGTTCATTGCTTTACAAGTGGAAGTAGTCTGTTTTAGTAATCCTGGTTTATTACATAGTGTGTCAATTTTATTACATAGTGTATCATTATATTGTGAAAAGATTCATGTAGCACAACCAGTAAGTGTTTGTATGTGACGTTTTGATGACTAATACGGTCTGCATGTACTTTTGTCACCTTCATCCGACAAATGACCAGTGAAGCGTATGTACACAAAGGTGTACATATAACGTACTAGTCATCGAAACGTCACATATAAACACTTATCAGGTGTGCCACATGAATCTTTTCACAATCCATATTGATATTTACCAATCTGAAGAAAATGTTTAGTGTATCAACTATCAATATATATAACAAAGTGTTAATTGTGTGATCATGTACTATTACAAAGTGTGTCTATTACATAAAGTATGTTGGTGTGTGCTCATTGTCATGCTTATTTAGCAACAAGATATAAGTGAATGTTCAACTCAATCCTTGGTTAACTCATTTACCCCTGAAATTTCATAATGAACTATTTCAATCTTTGAATTGGGAGAGTTCAAATGTGTCCTCAGGAATGAATGAATGAATTATTGGAGCCTGTATTTTAAGTTGCTTACTATTTGTACATGTACATATAAGACCAGTTATTTTACAGTTACAGACATATTTATTTACATTGTTGATGTTTGATAACGAAAGCATGACCTTATTTATTGGTAAGATAAATGACAGTGTCACAGTTTAGCCTCATTGTCAACCATTCTTTGAATTTGTTTACATACCTACTGTGTTTTTGTAACATGCCAACTTTTAGAATGATGTCTTTACAGAGTGTTAAATACTTACGATTTCGATTCAAATCGGTAATTGTTTTATATACTGGAGTTGTAGTACTTAAAGGTGAAAGAAAAACTGTTCCTATATATGAACTACTTCACACATTTATTTGCAGTGTCTACAGCTGAAAGTACATCTCCAAAGTCCTTTGAGCAGAAACAAAACTACAACAAGGCACCAAAGTCAGTCGTCAGCAAACAGGCCGACTTGGGTCAGCAAGGCCGATCAAAACGCTATTCCTCCCAGAGACAACGTGCAGGTCAAGAGGCAGGTTTTACTGACCAGGCTCCTCCTCAGACGTCCTTTGCGGAGAGCAAGGCTCCGCCTCCTGTCAGCAAGGCTCCTCCTGTTCAGAATCAGAGTGCCAAGTTTTACAAACCTCCTTCACCAGGTAAGCAGGAACATAATTTTGCAAACGACTTAATTTATTTTTGATCTATTTCTTGTTTCCCCATTGAAAAAGATGATCATTATATAAAAAAAAAATGTGAAATGCTGTACATGTTTATTACTATTTATTATTATTTTTAGGAAAACAATGTGTTGGGTTGAAAATATTATCAAGACAATTATTAAAAAGTTCACAATTTCTTGTGCATTGCATTTATAGTTTTCAAAATGGCCACCTTGCATGAGTGGGTTTATCTGTTTCATATCTTTTGAATTAACTTGTATCAGTTGATGAAATAACACTGTAAATTAAAAAAAAAAAACATGAATATTGTCTGCTGTGATATTTGTTTAAGCTGTTTCTGATTAGAAATTCCTTTACTTGATATGTTGATCTTCCAGGTTTTGTGAAGCAGGAAGGTCCTGGAGCGCCTCCATTCCAGCCAGCCATGCTGCGGGCCCCTATGGCCTTCCCCATACCAGGTCAGCCTTCAAATATCGGTGCCTTATTTGATATTATTACCAGATTAGCTGTAATTTGCACTCCTCCCTTTTTCGGGAGGAATTTGAATTATATATTTTTAATAATGATGGAAGTCATGACTATTTTGGTTGCTGTACAGACAAGTTGCAATGCGTCAAAACAATGTTGAAAATGGTGGCACTAACAAACATTTTAATTTTCAAGAGCTGAACTACAAATGCAGAAACTTTTATTTTCTGGATTAATTTGTATTATAGAACAATACCATATATGGTAAGATAATGATAATTTGGATATTTTGAATATTTATAGCACATTTATTTTAGAGACATGTTTAGAGTTAAAATACATGTTGCAGCATCAACTGGAGGAATTCCTGCACAGCCACCTCAGGTGTTTGTGCCGCCAAGGACTACGGGACCCCCGGTCACTATGACATCAGCCATGCAGATGCAACCACCACAGTTCATCAACACAGGGATGATGTACGGTGCACCGCCCGCTCCATTTCCTGTAGCCGCCGGTCTTGTTCCCATGCAAGGAAATGTTCCTATTCCAGCTAATGTTGCCATACGAGGAAACGTTCCCATGCCAGGAAACGTTCCGATGCCAGGAAACGTTCAGATGCCAGGAAATGTCCCTATGCAAGGAAACGTTCCCATGCAAGGAAATGTTCCCATGCAAGGAAACGTTCCCATGCAAGGAAATATCCCTATGCAAGGAAATGTCCCCATGCAAGGAAATGTCGCTTTACAAGGAAATGTACCAATGCAGGGCTTTCCTTCTCCTCCAGCTGTGTCCACGTCTCAACCCCCTCCCCCTCCACCAGCACAGCAATCACAGGTATGATATACTACTTTATCTTCCATGTTTTGCATTTCATTCTATTTAATTCATTTTCAAAAAATTCAATTTGTCAGTTTGAAAAATGTTTAGTATTTATTTGTGACTCATAGGAAAATAGAACTCCAATGTGGTTTTAATCAAATACATTGTACAGCAGATCCTCAATTTGCATACTAAATATGGCTCGGTTCTGATTAAATATGAGTCTACATTTGTATTACAAAAAGACAAACTTTAGACTCATTTCAATCTTGAGTGAATTCTTCCTGTTATTCATAAATATATATATCCCCCAACAGTCTCATTAGGAAGAGAAGTAACTCTTAGTGATATTCAGGTCAATTTAAGGAAAAATGCCCAAAACACATTTAATATTGATTAATACAGAACTTTGTTTAAATTGTTTCAGGCCTGTTTTCCATATAGCTAGCTATTTATAGAATTTATGACCATCTCTATGGATAATCTATTGAAATCTTTCTTACTGAACATTGTATGATGCTATTCATTTCTGTGAATTGATGAAAACTGGTTAATTCATTTCTGTGAATTGATGCAAACTGGTTTAATAATTCAATTCTTTGAATTGATGAAAACTGGTTTAAATAATTCATTTCTGTGAATTGATGAAAGCTGGTTAATTAATATCTGTGAATTGATGAAAACTGGTTAAATCTGTGAATTACTTTCTGTGAATTGTTGAAAACCGGTTAATTACTTTCTGTGAGTTGCTGAAAACTGGTAAATTAATTTCTGTGAATTGCTGAAAACTGGTAAATTAATTTCTGTGAATTGATGAAAACTGGTTAATTCATTTCTGTGAATTGTGCAATTATTGAAAACTGGTTAATTAATTTCTGTGAATTGATGAAAACTGATGAATTCATTTCTGTGAATTGATAAAAACTGTTTATTTACAGTCACAGCAGGGAGAGGTGTACCGAGGCGGGACGACCTACTACCCTCCCGAACTACAACAATACAAGAGTCCACCCCCAGGCACCACATACTACCCACCGGAACTCCAGTTCAAGAGTCCACACCGGTCCCCAGTACGTCGAGCCAAGACAGCCATCCCCATTGTTGACCCGCAGGTACACACTCTAACACTGTAAACTGTCGCTGTGTCTTTGTATTTTAGATAAGATGATAAATAAAAAAAATGTAAAATACTTTCTTTTGAGTATGTTAAGTCTGCAGAAGTGAAATCAGCACTGAATAATATCAGTTTGATAAAACCAAGGCAAAACTTAAGTTTTGTGTTAGTTTGTGTTCACTGTAAAAGACTAATATATACATGTACCAATCTTTTATAAAGTAGTGATAGAAATGTTTGATATGATAAACCCACAGATTAATTTAATTTAGGCATTTCTTATCACTTTTTACTGATTTCACATGTTACAAGAATTCTTATATTTCTTGTTGATAAATTTGAGTAAAAAAGAACACTTTTAAGTATGTATAGTCTAAACTGTTATACTTGACGATGTATTCAGTGATTTGAAGCGTTTGTTAAAGGAAAGTTCATTTAAAATATAATAGTGACAACACACAGAAGTAAGATTTAAATAATTTACAGAATGTATTGTAGAGGAATTTGTGCAAGTGTAAATTTCAAATATTTTATCTCGCATTTCTCTCACTAGGCTATGCATAAACAAGATTCACAGAGCGAGTTTGAGAACACACAAGACTTGGAGAAATCCCCGGGAAGTTCCGGTACACCTGACTACTCCGACGCAAGGTCTGAGGAGTACGTAGAAGATGACGAAGAAGACTACACGGATGAAGATCCACTAGGTGGCGTCGATACCACAAAATATGCAGCTCCAGATCAATCGTTAGCAAACCTCGACACAAAACATTCAGTTAATGAACAAACGGAGAACGGCAGACCAGTAGATTCTGTGGAATCTGTCAGTGAAATCAAACTAGAAAGTCGTTCTATAGAATGTCCTCAAACTGCACAACAAATAGAGGAACGACCTCCTACAGAAAGTTCTGAGACACACAGTGTTGAAAATCAAAGTCAAGAGACACCAAATGTTGTTAATGAAAGTCGTGAAGATTTGTCATCAATAAAAGTTGAAACGGACGTGAGTAATTTAGAATCTAGTGAGGTTGTACAGTCAGATTCATCAAGTGAGAAACTACAAACCATTAAACAAGAAACAGAATTAAAAGAAAACCTTGTGGTGGAAGAAAAGTCGTCTCAATCGGAGGAAGGGGAAGTAGTTTCCTCCTCGTCACCCCCTGATTCTAGTGGACAGGAATTACCTTCTACAGAACAAGAGGTCGATTAGGAACCTAGCTATATGTACTGTGTAGTGTATTATTCACCAACATATGTTGTATTATTTTCTGCCCATGGGCATGTGCAGTTCTTTATAGATTGTGTGGTGAAACCGTTCAAGCTGTAAAATTTGATTTAAAAGAGGGATAAAATGAATATCATAACTCTGTATTGTATAAAATTTTAAAAAATATCCCAATTTTTTGTTTCAATTCTTTCCTATTCTTTTACCTAGAAAACTTCTTGGTGGTGTTTTCTGACCCGATACTTACTGGTAGTATAAAGAGAAGGGCAATAACCTCAGCTGCTGGATATGGTTATATATGTTGTTGAGCAAGAATGGCAGAATAATATTTTGACTGTTTTTCTTGCAGGGCTTAAAAGGTATTTTACTGCACAAAGATTTCCAAATATTCCATGAAAATTAACCCTTTCACCCCTATGTAACTTTAGTAGACTCTACTATACATTGATATGGATGAGTACATTATGGTCTACAGTGGTGAAAGGATTAATTCAATCTTCCTTTAGTGTCATCATTATGGTTTAACCCTTTCACCCCTATATAATTTTAGCAGTCTCTTCCATGCATTGATATGGATGAATCCATTATGGTCTACAGCGGTGAAAGGGTTAATGCTATTTTTGGTATGTTATGTCTCATGTTAAACCATTGCAAGTTTGCCGGTGATTTATTGATTCTGTTAACTTGATAAAACTGATATCCAAAGTAATATGTATCATAGTGTGAAATTAATCACCAAAAGCTTCTGATTTTCTTGTCAGACACAGATGAAGTGACAATAGAAAAAGTGGCTAATTTGGAACATCTTCATTAGATTCATTAAGATATTTCATATATACACAACTGTCTGATAATGTTTTATATAAAGCTAATCTCACCGGATATTAGCAGAAAACAGTAACATGATCGGTTTGTGTAGCCCATTCTAAATCGTGCGCAACATTGTTGTCATGTGTTATGTTATTAGAATAATATGGCGCCAAATATTTAATACACTATTCCATCCCAACCTATTGGATGAAGTATGATTTTCTCGTTATTTGTAGTTTAAAATTGTAATAAATGGAAAATGTGATGGTTTTTCAATCCAATATCATATATATTTCAAAAGTACAACAGAATATACAGATATTTTCACTTGTGTTTCACACATAAAAAAAATGGTTATTCTGCCATAGTTGTGAAATATGCCTGGTACTCAACAGGAAACCATTAAACTTACTCAGTAATTATGAATAGCTGAAAAAGAAATAGCAGACAGACATTTTCTAGAGTTATACCGAATCACTAATGACTTATGATACCTTATACGTTATCTAAAGATACCTTCCTATTATCAGAAACACTTTTTTCACTTGAAATATTTGATATGTAAACTTAAGAAATTTACACCATAAATTCCTGAATACATTAATTAATGACTCATTATCACAAATTGTCAAAAAAAAAAAATCTCCAAAAGTCTGAAATTAAAAATATTTCCGTGTAATTTTTGTTAGTTTCAGGAGATTTTTATATGTAAAGATACAGCGTTAGCTTTTTCAATTTTTTGGGATATTATGCTGGATTAAAGTTTTGTGTTACGTTGTCATCAAGCTAACCAGACTTGAAAAACAAGATTCCTGACATGTAATTAGGCCTGTAACAATGTATTACTGTGTCAATGTATTGTATACTTCGTGTTATCAATGCATTAATGCTGAAAGAAATGGAAGTGTAAAATATTTTACAGTACAAATATAAGCTTGTATATGTTCCTCTATTCCGTGTGTAAAAGTATAAATGACTTGACAGTTAAATGTTTGTTGCATTCTTTACTTTTGTATTATAGTCGGTTCAAACAACCATGTTTGATAAAAAAGGTAAAAAAAAACCATTTTATTTGTAGTGATGACTGGTTTCGCCCCTACAATGGGCTTCTCAAGGATGGGCAGAACCTGTTGTCACGATAAATAACGAGAACTACCTGCTCCTTCACAGTGAAAGTACATCGTTTGCAGATGTGCTGAAAGAGTTTTGTGTTTGACTATTTTTCCTGGAGTTATTGCAGTTGAAACAGTAATTTCTGCTCCAGAAACATTGTAAGATCAAGCACACGGGGGGAATATCTTTTTGATCTCGCTCACAGTTTCTCTAGTTGCCTTTGACCAAAAGGTGATCGGGACATTAACCAAAGGTCATGTCTCACAAGTTCAAGGTCATAGAGCATACTGAATGGGATGTCGGGCTATATACATTCATGATGTGATGGTATTATGTATTTCATGGATATAATGATGAATTTCAGATCAATAGCATTTTCACCAATAAATTCATGTCTATATTTGGTAGATTTATTATATATAATACACTTAAAGGGAAAATGTAACTGATTTATTCAGAAATAAGTCCCAGGGGGTCTTGACATAATTTCTTGCTTAAAATCGGGGACAGGCTTATAATTATTACGTGGTGGCCAAGTGGTTAAGGTGTCTGACATTTTGCTACCACCAGCCCTCCACCGCTGGGTCACGGGTTCGAGACCGACGTGGGGCAGTCACCAGGTACTGGCCGTAGGTCGGTGGTTTTCCTCCATTACCAACACCTGGTACGTCCTTAAATGACCATAGCTGTTAATAGGACGTAAAACACAATCAAACCAAACCAAATCAAACCAAAGCCAGACCGACATTTGAACCTGTAACCTCCAAACTCTACACAGACACTCTTAACCACTGTTGATAATGTCCAGTTCTGCCACAGATTGTGTATTTTTCTGTCAATTAGTGTGTATATATCTGAATAATAATATTATTCTGTAGTGGATAGGGCTTTGTTTACTTGTACAAACTGGAGTTGTTGTCCTCATATGTGACAAACAGGGTCACATAATGGGGAAACAACCCCAGTTAAACAGCATAGTTATACATTAAGAATTCTTTTCAATTTTATATTGAAATTTGAAATCTGGACCTGGAGAGATATTTCAGGAACATACATATATAGAGTAGTCCAAAGAAACTGAAAGAGATGTGTTTTCTAGTGTCCTTAAACTTGTATAAGGTAATGGGCTTATCGCCAAATATGGGCATATACAGTGTTCAAATAAATGTATGGAAAATTTAGTAATTCAACACAATTGGATTACCTCCCTTATGCTGTTATTTTGTATTGTTAGGTAAACTTTGTTTTTGACTTAAGACAAAAATCTGCTTGTATTGGAATAATTGGAAATGAAAGATTCTACAAATGATTTGGTGTTCCCAGTATCATTCAGATTACAATGTTACAACAAACCTGTATTCTTTGTGTTTTTGTTTAGTGTCTTTGATTGCAATATTGTGGAAGATAATAGAACCCTTACAGAAGAAATGGCCTTCTGGCTGTGGGATCATGGAAGAATTTAGACTTATCCTAAACTTCGATTGTTTAAATTGTCATTTCATATCAAAATGTAAAATATATATGTGTACAAGATATAGATTGTTAATATGGACAATTTAAGCAAATGTATTCTGATTTCCAAGAGAAATGTTTATTTCATTGACAGTTAAATCTGGACTTAAGTCTAATATTGCTTTATGACAAAAGTTCAGGTCCTATTTGAGTAGAAGTTGTGTGGAAATTCTCCCATCCTCATTGTTAACCCATGTATATATAGGCAGCATGCTATAGAATTAGGTCAGGTTTTAATTCGTAATTAATACAAAGCTGATTCGTAATTTGTAAATGGCTGTACACTTAATTGATTAAAAGAAGATAAAAAAAGTATACAGAATATTTTTGATGTTGAAAAACGCATGGTATCATATGCCGGTATAATGATTTTTTTTTTATCAAATAATCATCCAGTAACATTGGTTTTGAGATGTCCTGGAAACTAATACCAGATAGCCCTGTATGAAAATCTCCGAGGTAAAAATTAGGTTTCTGATGCTTATTAATTAAGTCCTGCAAAGTTATTTATAAAAATACTGATGAATTATTGAATTATTATGATTTAATATTTCAGCTATCTCTACCCATGGTGAACATTTCTCATGCTTGATTTGACATCTGTCAAGATATGTTAAAAGGCTCCGAATATTGGGAAAACTGAAAGTTAACCAATTTCATTATTTTTTTTTTGCCTTAAGTAGTCTCGGTATGAAATATTTAACTTCATTTCTCTTCTGATGTAGATGAAATAGGATGTTAAAAAATCGTAATTATTTCTTGAATATTGCATGATTTAAAATTTTTTTGATCAAAATATAAATGAAATCATGATAAAAGACTGAATGATGTTTAGAACATGAGTAAGTTTTATCACTTTATTATATTGATTAAGACTCTCTTGGAAAGAAGTATTGGAAAAAGGTTTAAGTTTTGCCAAGATTCTTCGCTTTAGTTGTTGACAAATTGAACTAAGCATCAGGAAGAATAACTCTGAGTAAAGATTTGGTTTTCTTACATACATAACTTTACAGTCATGCATTTATCTTGAAATTTGCAGTTATCAGGGAATGTAAAGTTTTGACATGTCCAGAACCACCTGTTCTTAAAAGTACATTGTGAGATGGTCTTATTTCAATGCAGTATTTATCTGATGATTTTATCTTCTCCCCTTAGTGCTGTTTGTCGCTACCCATCTACCCTCAGAGGGTATTGAGGATCAGGCCCCTCCTTTGAGGATCAGGCCCCTCCTTTGAGGATCAGGCCCCTCCTTTGAGGATCAGGCCCTCCTTGTTTCATCGAGGTCTAACACAGTGTGTACAGGCTTCAACGATTCATAAAAAGGAAATGAAGGAATGAAATTAGAAATCCCTGTGAAATGTGCTTAAAATTTGATGACTAGAAATACAATTTTATTGGGAAACATTTGAGATCCCCTGAAGAATATTCATACCAATCATTTTATGAAAAAGTGTCCGTAGAAGGTGCAAGTGGGGAAAGAAATGTTACAACAAATGAATGAATATTTCTAAATTTAGTTGTAAAAATTAAACTGAGATAGTTTCAAGAATGTAAATGGTTGATATAGAGATCTGTCTGTGTGTAAAGGTAGGGGAAGATTACTTCTAATTGATTGATTGATTGATTGATAGGTTTTACGTCTGCTTCACTACCGAGTAGTTGGGTTATCCAGCAGACGTAAGGTAAACACTACAAATGTACAGGTGTTTATACTGTTCTAGTTGACCAGACATAAGGTAAACACTACAAATGTACAGGTGTTTATACTGTTCTAGTTGACTAGACGTAAGGTAAACACTACAAATGTACAGGTGTTTATACTGTTCTAGTTGACGGTCACTTCTGTCCCTCCTCTTTAAAAGATTATTTGTCAATGGGATATACCTTTATATGTTAAACAAATGCATGTACGGTAATTTTGAGTCGGATTTATGTTTATTTTAATATTATCATCAAGGGAGACAACTTTAACGCACCTCACAGGAATGATGTAGCATCAATCCTTTATTTGGTCCCTTAATTCATTTAGCAGGAAACATCAATATTTCATACAGTGATAACTGTCGAGTTAGTCAAAATTATCAGGTCAATTTAATGGACACAAATTACAGGTATAAAGGTAGCATACCTCCTTAAGTTTGATTATAAAGCCCCTGTACGAATGCTGTGTTAGCTAAGTTGTTTTATTGGTAGCCCTCATGTTTTCTGCTTTACTTGTGATTTACCTCTGCAGGTAGCATATTCCAACTCTTTTTCTTCAAAATCAAATATAATGTTTTTCTCAATAATTACATGCCAAGATGTTGAACTTTTCCATGTTGTACTGTGTTATAATTGCATTTAAAATGGATGATAAAAGATATCACACAGATTCTGAGGAGTTTTCTTGTATTTTAAACGTCATTATTTTTCATCGGATACCTGTGTTTTGTTAATGTGATAGGAGCTCGATAATTGGAATTATAGCAAATCATGTTAAAGGGTACCAGCAAGTTAGAATTTCGTACTGTCATTGTTATTGTCTAACATTTGTTTTAATCCCTTTCAAGAGAAATATTCCACAAACTTCACATGAAACCATGCGTTTTACAAAAATGAAGTTGTTCGAAATTTGAATGTTTGAAAGTAGAAATAGAGAAAAAAAAGCAGGGGTTGAACTCGAGACATTTACCTTAGAAAGCCTACACTATATCAATGTTGCTGTACAGGAATTATAAAACTATAGCATCAAAATGGATGTCCAATTTATTTGCTGCAAAGCATGTGAAAATCATGACAGGAAAAAAATTATCCTTGGCCAGGAAAAATATGATTTTGGTCATCTTCTATATACATGTAGAAGGGAGATTACTCCAAATCTAAAAAAACTCTGAAAGTGGAACTCTTCTTCCAGATTGTAACTGATGTAGTAGTACCCTCTACATCAAAGCCATCTTATCCATATTTTTGATATATTATGTGTCCTTCCTTGGATCCCCATAAAACACCTTATGTTTAATCAGAGGAAAGCTAATAGCCTTATGGTAACTGTAATGTAACTATTTCTTTGGATACAATTATATCACAAAGTTATTGATGATGCTGTTATTAGCTCACCTGCCCGAAGGTCAAGTGAGCTTATGTCATGGTCCGTCGTCCGTCCGTCAGTCGTCCGTCCGTCGTCCGTCCGTCAGTCGTCCGTCTGTCCTCGTCCGTCAACTTTTCCTTTAAACGACTTCTTCTGAAGAACGAACAGGCCTAGAGTCATGATATTTGACTGAAAGCTTCATTGGTAGGAGCCCGACAAAGTTTGAGAACGAAAATGACCTTGACATACTTTCAAGGTCACAGGGGTCAAATGTGTCAAATGCTAAAAACGACTTCTGAAGAACTAAATGGTATAGAAACTTCATATTTGGCTGGTGGCTTCCTAGGATGGAGCCCAACAAAGTTTGAGAGTGAAAATTACCTTGACCGACTTTCAAGGTCACAGGGGTCAAATGTATCAAACACTTCAAACGACTTCTGAAGAAGAACTGAAAGGTATAGAATCTTCATATTTGATTGATGGCTCTCGGGATTGAGCCCAACAAAGTTTGAGAATGAAAATGACCTTGACCTACTTTCAAGGTCACAGCGATCAAATATGTCAA
>JAUMHH010180804.1:0-15064 GCA_032359455.1 Chlamys rubida
TCATAATATTAAACAATTAAATAAGAACCCTGTACCTATAGATTTCAATTTTATTTGATGGGAATTAATATTCAACTACGTACTCTTTTTGTTCAATTTTAAATTAAGTCTGTAGACAACTGTAGTGCAAAAGCTTACCTTTATCAAAATACAAATATTTACCATTTTAGGTGATCAACACACCAGTATCCACTGGAAGTTTAGGGCATCACAATCAGAGAGATTGGCAAGCTGGAATGGCGTTTACAGTAGATGGTACAGAAAGGACTTGTAGGTCATCTCACCACTCCTGTTGTTCAACATAACAAAGGGCACTAATTTAGAGGGAGTCACACTGGACAACATATCAAGTGGAAGTGAAGGATGAAAAGATGCTGTGAATGGACAATTATAGAAGTTTACCCTTATCTACACATTAAATGCATAGAACTTGAAGCTTTTGTATGATTGTTTTTATTAACGCCAATTTCGTCTCGCATACGATGGAAAATTTAAATTTGATTCAAATTTGAAAGATTGAAAATAAGTAATATATATATATATAAATAAATACAGTTACGTCATCATGAAAGTTAAATGATTCTCAAACTTATTGCTGGTGGTGGTCAAAGTGGGGGCTGGCGAGGCATGAAATACTGTGAAATTCTTGTTAAAATACATATTAGTATGGCATACTGTTTTATGTATTAAGTGTGATAATTGATAATAATTAATTTCTTTTGTATAAATATCTAAACACAGAACAATTCAAATAATTGCAATATAACAATATTATCCTTCATGTAATACTTATGCATTTGCTCCAAATTAATTTTTTTTTATTTAAACTGCTCTTTGTTCAATTTCATTTGTATGCCTCCTTTTCAAAGCAGTGTCTTTTTGACAAGCTTCCGTTACAAATTTAATTCATTATGTTGGAAAATGATTGAAATTCATCATGGTAACTATTTCATGATTCAAAGATAGTTAATAGGATACTTGTTGTTCATAAAGCTTAGAAAAGGGTATACAGGATATAAATAGAAATATAATATGGGTCAGAACCATTCGCCACTCAGTGTTAACAAACCCTTTATTCATGAATTACTGTTACTATCAGGATAGTGTTGATCAATTAAAACTATATTCAAACTTTTTTAATTCAAAATGTGGGCATCACTGTTACCCTCGCTCCCAACATGTCTACAAAGTTTGAAGCCCCTTCATGAAACTGGCCGAGATATACAAAGCAGATATTTTTTGAGAATGATCAAGTTGAGGTTACTGACCTCATTTTAGAGTGTGACCACCATCTTCTGATACCAATATATAAAGTGTAATGCCAATTCATGAAACAGCAGTTGACATATGCTCCAAACTATTTCATTTTAGTACTTTCCACGGTCAAATGTCATTGTACCATATTTTAGTTTGCGACCCTTTGCCTTTCTATTATGCAGCGTTTTATGCCCATTCCTGGAACAGCAGCTGATATATGTGAGGTTAATGGTCAAGTTGAGGTCACAGCGACCTTGTTATGGGATGTGCCACACTACCGTCTTATAATGTACCTCTATACAAAGCCAGTGCCCATTTATGAAACATTGGCAAAGATATATTCCGGAAACCACAGTCAGTAGGGACGGTTGCATGCACAGACGAAGAGAATTATATAAACCCCGAAAAAAATTGTGTTTCCCCATATGTAACATTAACAACTTTTAAATATTTCTTTATTTCTTTTTAAATGGAGATAAAACTAAGGGATACAAATGTAAAGATAAGAAACAAATGTCATATCTATTATTCAATGTACAAAACTCATACACCTTTCTATATTTTTTTTTATTTTTTTAGAATGTTTAAAACAATAATATTGCTGAAAATTCAGACATAAGGAACAATTATTTCTTTCTTTGGTTTTAAAGTTCATCAAAAGTTTGTTAAATAATAGTACTTATTTAAACAAAAACTAAGGGCCATATCTACGTGACAATATGACTACCCAATTCCCCCTCCCCCCTAAATTTAATAAGGCATTATTGAGTGTGTCCGTCTTGAATGTTCGTTGAAAATGAAACATATCAGCTTAAACCAAATCTGGGGAGAACCCTGTGAATGTATAACTTTTTGAAACATTTGAACTCTTTTAGTCAGACTGTTTATCAAAAATTTTGCTTTCAGTCTGAAGAAGCAATGGAAACAGATGAGGCAGAGAAAAAGGATGATAAGGCAGAGAAAGAGGAGAAGTCAAAAGACAAGGAACCAAGTAAAGAATCTGACTCTGAGGAAAAGAAAGATGAGGTGGGTTAAATTTGTTACATTTTTAGTTTCAGACTACAGAAACTATGAATACTGAAACTGAATATTAATATTTAGATATATCAATGTCCAGAGTTGGTGATTGTACATTTGAAAAATTATTTCTGAATCATAATTTGCATTTCTTCGAAATTACTATTGTAAGCAACAAATATTTTGGTTGTAGACAAAAACAGATGAGGAGAAGGAAAAGACTGGTGAAGAAGAGAAGATGGACACGAAGGAGGGAGACGAAAAATCAAAGGAGGTTACAGATGAAAAGAAAGACGAGGAGACCAAAGCGGAGTTGTCTAAGAGGAAGGTTGATGGCAATGTAGCCACAGCGGCAGCCTCTGCTCTGGCATCAGCCGCGGTTAAAGCTAAGGTATGTCACCGATACGTTTGGGTACACATAATCTGTTCCTAATGACACATACACAACTTAGAGTGTATAGATAATTTTCTCTCCGAGACCACATAACTGATCTTGATACATGATCGTACATCCTTGTCCAAGAATTTTGTACATAAAACAAATGTCATTTGTTGCACTTTAAATGACTATGTGCTGAATTCAACTTATTTGTTTGAAATAATCAAGTGTTTTAAGGGAATATTAAAACAGTGTCTTCAATCACCAAAAAAAAGTGCCATTGTCTTAATTAAAATTCCAAAATAATTATATTCACATGTCTCTTTTGAAAGTCTTTTTATTGTCAAATGCTGATATATCTATATAGAGGTGCTTTTACTGTTAGGTTCCTTTGAAATTGTTTATGTTTTAAAATAAATACTAATATATCTATATATTGCTACAATTGCTGTTAAGTTACATCCATGTAGCTTGTTAAGCTAACGTTCATGATCAAGGACTAGGGCATCCGTCATAGCATCCCGCTGTCTGATTTTAAGATATAATGCTGTGTTTAATATTTCAGCACCTAGCAGCAGTAGAGGAGTGTAAGATATAATGCTGTGTTTAATATTTCAGCACCTAGCAGCAGTAGAGGAGCGTAAGATCAAATCTCTGGTGGCTCTGTTAGTGGAGACTCAGATGAAGAAGCTTGAGATCAAGTTACGTCACTTCGAGGAGCTGGAGACCATTATGGACAGAGAGAGGGATGCTGTAAGTGGCCTCACTATCACCTCCCTGTATTTCTATTTCCTTAAAAATAATTATTTTTCATATTTTTCTTTGGAAAAATATACATACACGGGCCATATTAAATTTTCTAGTTAGCCACTCTTTACTGGTAAAATAAATCATATATTCAATTTATTGTTATTGCTAATGAAATTTTCCATGTCTAATAACAATTTTTGAGCATTCACAAATTTGCTCCAAAATTGAATCAGGCTATTCCAGAATATATGAATATATATACATTAAGGGGGGAGGCACTTATGTGTCTGTAAATGATAATGTATGGATGATGGGAGGCACTTATTCGTCTGTAAATGATAATGTATGGATGATGGGAGGCACTTATGCATCTGTAAATGATAATGTATGTATGATGTGATGATTGATGTCTCCTTTAGTCCTGGTCAAGGGTTCATAATAGTGCTTACTTTGAGATCACTCTCAATTCACAGAATTAAATCCAGGTTAAGAATTATTAGTACTTTTCCTCTGATATTAAGTGAAACTTATTTTAAGTGTTGTGTGAAAATGTCACCTCCACAGTGAATGAATTGCAGAAAAAACTTTGTATGGAACATTTGACAGAAATGTTGAAAGTAAATCTGTTCTGACGACTATTTAAGAACTTTCATAATTCTAGATCCAGGTATAATTACCTCCAGGCATTATCCTTACAAATATCTTTACCTCATTACTAAAAGGATGTCAAATTTAGTTGCTTAGTGAAAGCTGTGTTTGGTAATAAATACCATGTTGACCTCCTTGTGTTACAGCTGGAGTTCCAGCGTCAGCAGCTGTTACAGGAGAGACAAATGTTCCACAACGAACAAATCCGCGCAGCAGAACACCGCGCACGACAGATCGCCATGCAGCAACTTGTGTCGGAGCAAAAGCAGCAGTCAGCTCAGCAGGCCGGCGAACAAGGTAGAGATAAGATTAGTACTGTGACCTACAAGAGTGTCCCTGATTACACTGAATGTTTGTCAGGGAATTAACTAAAACTGCAATATATCTTCTCAGCTAACATCAATTTCAAAGTGCAAATAAAAATTCAGTTTTGATAGCCTATTCATCCAAAAAGTATCTTTCTCCGAACAATTTTCCTAGAATTTGAAAAAGTTTTCATATTTTAACCTGCATACTATTCTCTGATCCCTTGTCTTCTACTGAAAAGCATGTCAGGATTTGGTGGAGTATCATGTCTGTTTTATAGAAACAAACGTTCTAAGCTTACCACTTTTAATATATTATCTAAAAATTCAATATAACGTAAACATGTGCATTGTTTTTCTTTGCTTAAAATGTCAGTATAACAAATAGCCAACAGTGTATTTGAATCTTGTTTGACAGGAGGCTCAGCGGGTTCTGGGGCAGTGCCAGTCACCACACCATCCCTGGCTGCCGCTGCGGGACAGAACTATCCCATGACTGGCTCCCCGATGGCACCACAGGGCCCTCAGGCTCACCAACCCTCACAAGGATCCCCTGCCCCCTCCTTCCCAACACCGTCACAGAGCCAGAGTCCACAGCCTCCTCCACAAACTCTGACCCCCCAGGGACTGCCTCCGCAGAGCATGCACCTTCCTGCAACACCCACAAAACCAAGTAGCGTTGAATCTCCAGGTATGTTATCTGACTAGCAGTTATTATGTGTGTGTGAGAGTCACCAGGTACAATACAATCAGTTATAACTGGTACAGGTGAGGCTGTGTGTAAATATACCTGGCATCAGGAAACTACCTTGCTTTGTATACAGATTCATAGAGTACAACCAATTTACGTTAATGTGCGACAAATTGATGACATAGGCCCCTTTCGCGTATCCAGTTCAGGTTGAACCTGAAAGAAAACGAGAGGTGCAGATCTGAGAACTAGGCTGACCTGAGAAATATTCGGCACATGTAGATTGAGGGGTCCAGACGTGCCCTACCAAAACGAAAATACTGACTATTGCCAGTTTCATTATTTCTTTATAAAACAAGGTCAATCCACATGTAGATTTTAAGATACGTTATATAATTTAGTGGATGCCTGAAAGAAGGACATAATTTCTTGATACATGTATATTGTCTTTTATTCTACGAAATTGTGCATTTTTTAGCTCTGCCTACAGTTCGGTCCAAGTGCGTTCCTTTATCGTGGAATATTTCTTTGCTACCTTAACTGTTGCAACCTAGTATATGTTTTCTGTCACTTTCTTCGTACCAAAGGTCTAAAGGTGACGGAGAACATATCATGTTGGTCATTGAAATGTCACGTAAACACTTCACTAATTGTACTGTATAAACCTGTACACAGTCTATACTTACCAACCTGATAAAAATGTTTATAACTATTTCATTGTAATAAATGGCGAAACTATGGTTTTGAGGTTTCAATTTATAAGGTTAAGAGGATAAAATATATTAAACAGGGAAATATAAGTTTTTGGACGTTGTTACAAGTGAACTTCAGAAAATTGCCTGCTAATGAACTGAACAGGATTTTAGCTTGTTGACTGCTTTTAAAATCGGAGTGAATTCGTAAATTTTCCTAAACTTATGAAATTATTACTACAGGAAAATATCAAGTTAAGAAATCAAAACTTACTTTTGAAATAAGATTGAAATATTACGAAAATTGCACAAAAAATCTGCATAACAAATCTATTGTTTTACAGCACCATCTACACAAAGTGATTCAGAACAGATGATAACAGACTCTCCATCTCCTGCTGTACCCAAACCATGACCAGCCATCGCCTGAAACCTTGTGTTGTGATTGTATTTACGTGTACAGTGAAGGTGCTCCCGTGTAGGAATGTGTTCAGCAAGGTTAACGTACACAAAGCCATTAAAAGATCTGATTCGTTGAGTGAGTTGAGGACGTGTTGTGTAGGGCAGAGAGAATGTGGGTTGATGTTGGACCAGTGATCACACTTCTATTCGCCTGATAAAGCAGACATGTACATGACCGAGTTATCAATTACTCTTGTCTTGTTGAACGTGGTGCCTGAACATGGATTATCATCGCACAAGTGACCAAATTCATCACAGATCTGTTCTGATGTCAGATTAGCTATCATCTGACTAGATGTGTAACTCAGCACATCGTAGTGTAACACATTGTGCAGCCACCAACATTCTGTGGCACCAAGTTTATTGTGGAGCTGGGTTATCTCCCTTGTACTGCACATTTGATACTGGATTTCAATTTGTCAAAATAAATATTTAAATACTAAATGAAATATTTAATAGAAAGGCATTTTGAAAATTTCAAATATCTAATTTTGATTGGTTTTGGTTGTATATAAAAGATCAATGTCTAAATAAATTTTGGCATTTTATTTTTGTACCATACCAGTAATGTTTCCATTGTTTAAGTAGTACATAGAGCATGCTTATGTCGCTGTGTAGTTGGTGGTTATTTAAATAGTGCAATTTTACCAGGTTATTGTTGGGGGATTGATTTATAATATGGAAATTATGAATTCATTACATTATGTTCTACAAAATCATATCTAGTTCACTTTTGTTGATCTTTTTCCAAAGGGTTTAACCAGTTAAACCAGAAATGTCTGTTGATGCAATTGAGATGGACCTTCTTGTCTGATGTCATTTTCTGGTAAGGTTTGGCAAACACTTTTTACATTACATTATAAACATTTACAGATCTGCCAGGCTCTACCTCCAAAAATGTTACATATACCAAAATCCTCCTGGTCATCAGTCATATGAGAATTGATGAAGACATTTTTCAACTTCCATAATCATTGTAAATGTCAATGTTTGTTCATAATCATCCCATACAGGTTTTTTGTTCAAATTTTACATATTTGTATGTCATTTGTCATTAGTGAATGTTTTGTCATCTGTAAAATAAATATATCAATAAGTAACCTGTTGTTTTTGTTTCTTGAATTAAAGCGATTGGCTTTATCTATTGTCATCAGAGTTGAGCGATAACTTCTTTATTCTCCCACCTCTACATGTGTGTAAATATATACAGGTGTCCCATACAAAACACTCATGTTGGACTAATAGAATCTCTCATCCCCTTGATGGTGAGATAGGGGAATCTCAACCCGAGGGGGAAGATTCTCAAGTTGCCAAACACTCAGCAAAGCCTCGTGTTTAGCAACTTCATAATCTTTCCGCGAGGGTTGAGATTAATAAAATCTTTCACCCCCTTGGGGTGAGACAGGGTAATCTCAACCCGAGGGGTAAGATTCTTAAGTTGTCAAACACCAGGCTTGCCGAGTGTTTGACAGCTTAAGAATCTTACCCTGTTTACCCTCTTATGTATCTTATATAGACGTTACATCAATGCAAGACAATGTTGATGTGATGCGGCTGAATTGTCGACGTGACGTCATTGTATTGTTGCCGTGACGTCATGGTATTGTTGCTATGACGTCATACAATTGTTGAGAACGTGCAAAGAACACGTGTAGCTTGTCTCAACCCTAGGGTGAGATAAGAAAATCTTGCACCGGTAAAATGGTGGATATCCCTGTCCAGGGTAGGAGAATCCCCCATCTCACCCTCAAGGGGGTGAAGGATTTGTTTTCTCTTACCCTGTTCTCCCATTGAGTATCATACAATGTTATGATAATGTTTCATGCTAAATTCAGGGTCGATGTGACATTGATGGATTGTTGACGTGACGTCATTGTATTGTTGGAAGCGACTTCATACCATACAGTTAACCTGTCTGTGCAAATCTAAAGATGCTGCATAATAAAACACAAGCACTACATATTAATTTATATTTTATTGAAAATAAGTATAACAGGTGTCACAATCGTGGGTTTGACATCTACAAGGGGTCATTCTGGATACTAGTCTACATAGTCTATAAGAATAATTTTAAACTGTCTTGCTTATCTTGAACAGCTTAGAGACATTCAGTATGGTGGCACAGGGTCAACGATAAAAGTTTGTCAAACTATGTTTCTTCCACCTTAATAACAAATTTCAACCACATGAAGCTAGAAAAGCAGTGCGTGGTCATATGACTTCCAAAATTATTTTAAGGTTTTGCAAATAAAAAATGTGCATTTCGAGCAGTGTGCCACCATCTTGGATTGCTTAGGTCAGACCAAACTCGTTTACATTAGGTCTGTGTTGACTTAGGCTCGAGATAAAACGTCCATATAGACCTATGTAGACTCTATGATCCCGACTATTACCAAGGTAACTTGCATGCAGTACCCGAGATAACATCAGTGGTCAATGCCCACGTCAATACATAGCACCGACGGTCAGAACTGACCAGTATTAATGACACTTATGTTTCCTGTCTTTTCTGTTGGTCAGAATAATCGCATCTGTTGGTAATCGCTTTTTATTGAGATCCGATATTGAAATATCCAACACAAGGCACTTCAGATACATCCAGAAGAAAAAGGTAGACTGTCATTTATTTTGTTTCAAAAAGTTACGCTGTGTCACTGTAATACAAATCCGGGAATTATAAGAATATTGACTTTACAACAAGGCACATAAATGTAATTGTTCGAAATGTTTTAATACATGAACTTACAGAGTATGAATGAGAACAATTTAGCAAACAGTCCAGACAAAATGCAATTTCAAAATTGTAGTTAATAAAAGTTTCTTCAACCGCTTTGTTCTGGATATATTAAACAAGTACAGTAAATAACAAACTGATGCAATTTATACAGCATATCAAAATTTCATCCATGAAAATTTCGTCAACATAACTTTTTATCTTGGATAACAAGTTCATGCAAGTAATTTGTAATACTGTACAGTGGGTAATTTTAGTGGTTTTATTTTTGCAGTTTTTTGAAACATTGCTGCTAAAATTTCTATAATACTAATATGCAAGAAAATTATCAACTGAAAATCAAGACTACATCCTTTATATTCAATTTTTCCTTTTACTTCATTTATTTTACAGCCTATTACAATATTCATGAAAAAAAGTTGTGATCCTGCCAATTTACCAAGGCATAAATTACATTTTTTTTCTCCTAGTGCAAAAACCATTTCAACCCATTATGCATACAAAAGAAGGCCTTTTTGAAAAATTGCTTGAAGAAATTGAATTTTCTTGACACATATTGCCATACAAAATAAGTCTCCATGTATTTACAAGCAGATTGTACTACAAAATTTGATCAGATGAAATGGCATAGGAAATCATATTGCACCTGTACCGAGTTTCTCTTATATAATCCATTTGCATGAAAATAACTAATTTTTGAAAAAAATGAAATCTATCTACTGTGATTTTGAGTATTTGACAATATTTTTAAACAAGTATGGAACCATGTATATATATATATTTCATGTATACATATAAAAACTATATATAATTGATATAGGTATAAAAAATATGAATTATATCCCTTCTCTGGAATGTGATGAAGTGTTCCAGTTTCACTGCCACGTGGAACAGGAACTGAAAATCATTCGTTTTCTGAACGAGTATTGGTTTCATAGTCTATTTACATTATAAAAGGTACTCTGAAACATCCAAAGGACCTTCTTTCCCTTAAGTACACCAGTAGCACTCGTACGTAAATACTAAACAATGCAGAATATCTAGTTATCTACAGAGAGTAAAGTAACATCATTACAAAGTACTTTATCTAAACTGAACACCTCTGCAAACGGGAAATTTGCTGGTTCGCAGATAGTTCCAGACTGTAGCATGTCTAATTGTTAACAACACCGTTATCAAAACCAACACCTTTTGCAGGTACAACATCTATTCCTAAGATAAGTGGCCGCTGGTCAGATATGATAATGTCGACTGTGACGTGCATGTAAAAGTGGATCTTGCCATGATTAACCTCTAACATTTTTGGAGTAGTACATCTAAACAAAAGTCTGGATTGGACAGAGTCCCAATTAGACATTTAATGTAAGTTGTGGAAGTCAAAATTCTATCCTACTTATCACTGACCTAGCTCCATCTCTCTGACATTTTGTGTACCAAAAAAATGTATTTGAAATGACAACAGTTATTGAAATTTTCTATAAAACCATATAGAAATCTAAATTAACAAACAATTGCTTGTCAAGTCCCCAATTACTTGGATATTTCTTAATTTAAGAAACTTCCTTATGATAGGTTTTCACATTTAAAAGCATTCTTGGGGTAATCAAAAATCATGAGGAATATTTCTTCAACTATAGTTTCTTAATGTTACGAATGTTCATGACATGGGAGCATGAAAGACATAGCCATATCTACAGCGACCTATAAAAAATAGACCAGACCTATCGTCATTTAATCAATTTATCTGTTCCCTGTGGCCTTGTCCATACCCTTGTACTACACATAATACAATTTTTACAACCACCAATTCTACACAGGTAAAGCTGATCTCTACCCCATTAGAAATCGCAATCGCAGTGGAGGCACACTATCTCAAAATAAGTCCTATATAATGGCAAGATTACATGCTGTAACAGACAATAATTGATGATACAACAAAATTATCTCAAATTTCTTGAAATGTTTTCATATTAAAATCTATTCTTCTGAAAGACATGAAATAATAACAGTTGAAGAGACATCAAGCAAGGTGTAGAAAGTACAATGTCGGCTATATCAGGATTTTATTTAAGTACAGTGGAAACTTGTGAGTTTCGGAATAGCAAAATATTTATATTAATGAAACAGTTATGTTCACTAAAGGATCTTCATGTCGTCAATCTGACAGAAAACGTTTTGGTTTAGTTACTGAGTCGGAACTAGCCAGGTTCCACTGGTACTTGGGAAAGAAATTTCATAATGGAAAGGTATAGCGAAAACGTTAACTTTTAGAGAAGAAATTAGGTATGGACAGAAAGTATAAATCTAGGGAAGAAAGGATGTGTTAGGATAACTTGCATGAACATTGTCGGAAGCTTCCAAATAAGGAAAAAAATTACTTCAATAATAAAGAAAATTGAAAGAAATGTGAGCAAGAATTGTTCTAGATCAAAAATGAAAAAGTTGTATCCTTATTGTGCAAGTGAGAACATAAATTTATATATACAAAATAAAGTATACAAGTATAATCTTGAACGTAACCTTTGTACATAACAAATGTAAAATGAAAGTAAACTGATTCAAATGGTATACAAGGAGTATGATATATATTTATGTAACATAATTTGTATAGGATATGAAACACCAATATGCATAACATTATAAAATTTAGATAATGTACAATAAACTTCATAAGTTACAATGGCAGAAAAAATAATAATGATTCTGAATGATTAACTCATGTACAACATTGTAATAAGAATACGTGTAATTATCCTGGAGGACGTTTTCGTAGATCGCAGAGTATATATCATAATACAGGCAAGACACTCGAGGTAAGGTCAAAGGCGCTTGAGGTAAGGTCAAGGTCTCCAAGAACAGATCCAACATTTTTTATTTGAAATCTTATAAAAAACATTTTAATACAAAAATCTCTTGACCTAATCTCACTAAATAACCAGTTTTAAGTCTAGTGGTGTCTGATCCACATATTTCTTGTTTGTAATTTTGCAATGTCCAGTAATGACACAAAGGGTGCATAAATTTACCAATTGGTTCACGTTATGTTGATCTATTTATACTTACGACGCTAGTCCACTACATTGCACAATTATTCACACTCTCTTCTGATCAGAGCTGAATTCCTACAACCACACGTCCGTGTAGCTAATCCTACGCAGGATTATATGACCATCTCGCACACAACAGGAGTTTAAGCTTGTCTACGTGTAAAACAATGCTCCCACATTGCTCCTGTGAGCCTCTATCTTTCCTCAAAAATATCCTCTGTTTTCCAGCCTGCATTGCAACAACAAAAGGATGCTAGCTAGCATTGTATGTGTATCGTGATGCTCCTAACCAGACTGTCTGTAATTTTATTACTGCCAAGTGAACTTCTAGCCTTCTACTAGCACACTCAACTTCTGACGAAAATGTCTACAATTTGAATTCACCATAACATCTGTAGCATTAAACCTTACATTCACTCAAGGATCCAACATCACTCTGGAACTATCGTGTAGTATACTGAACGTCTGCTCAAGGACCTTTGTCAAAAATTGAGGCCGTCACAACAGTAACAATATCTTGCCTAAAAACACGTCAAACAATTGTTGCATACATCATTACAAACATAGAACAAAAAAACAAATAACTTTAGTTTAAATCTGTAACACTGTATCATAGGAATAATAAGTCGATCAAAACACAGAATAATTAAAATAAATTTCCAAAATTCCCTTATTAATATTATTAGATCTCAGGTCACCATGCAATTTGCATAAAATCTTTTGTTTAAATGGTGGTCATTTTCTGTAGCTTAATTGCACACCAATCCTAATTAGCAAATACATTAATTGCAATATTAATTCACATACCCTATTTGTGAGTATTTCAACTCTCTTTTGCTATTATCACTAGTATTAACATCATTTTAAACCAGATCCAGTTTACTATAATAGGAAACTTACTATGAACAACAGTTACATGTTTCACAGCGTATATTATTATATTATATGTGTATTCAACCTGTTTTATCCGAACATCTGTATATTTCGAACAGAATTACCCTGCGTAACGGTCCCTGTAGCATTAAGTTCTACTGAACGTGATCATTAGACCACGATCTGATACAATGCTTCCTTTATAGCCGAAATGGAGCTCTTTGAGTATTACATAAGTAATTTGCAGCTGTGAGGGTTTATAAAGGAATACACATGATTTTTTTATATGATATGGCGAGTGTTGTGTGTTTCGATGTAAATAGGATAAGAAGCGAAATAACAATACAGTTTTTAGTTTTCTTTTACATCAGACACAAAAGAATCTTAAAATTTAAGGAAGCACAGGGGATGGTGTTGATCCAGGATATTGCAGGAGAGTTCCAAACATAAACATGAATCAACGGGAAGAGAATCTATTTTGTCCAGTGCATTCCTGCCTGGAGCGTGTAGCCGAGTACCATACTCAGAATATACTATATTGGTAATTTTTGTTTGATTGGTACGAACAGTGTTCCTTGTTCTCGAATGAACATTTCTTTCTCAAAACAACTGTTGAACACAAGTAAGTATTTGATTCAATGTAGCACAAAGCCGATCAAAAGCAGATATTCCGAGTGAATACTTCAGTTTCAAACGTTCTTCCTTTTTCAGCACATCTCAAACTATGAAACTTTCTTCCGACACCGGTCAACTGGCCAATTAGAACTCTTTTAGTAAGTTTGGTTTCAGTTATCACGCTTCGTGAAGTTTTCAGGGAAGACACCCTTGACACCTGTCAACATCTTCAGACCCATCAACCACCCATCATCCTGAAAAAACAACAAGTAGCATCAATGCTTAAATATTCACAACAGATTTTTTTATCTTTAATACAAGACTTGTAGGGAGTATGGATATCAGATTGGATCTTAATAAATCACATATAATTTTATTTTAGTGCCAAATTAAGATTTTGAACAATATTTTAAAGTTGACTTGAACTATGCGAAGCCTTAACTTTGACAATGCAATTTTTCAATCGAATGTAATGAAATATATCAAAAGATCAAAACATGTATCAGCTAGGTAAGAAAGGGGAACTTATTTAAAAGACATGAAGGTAAGAATTAGTTATCCAGTTTATATAATTGATCTCGCAAAAGATATATTTTATAATAAAATAAAAACATTGAATGATTCATTGTGAAAAAAAATAGGCAACTAGAACTGAGAACATGTATTAAAAAAAAAAAAAAAAAAAAATATATTAATGTTTGTTAGTAGAAATTCATTTCTTTTTACATCATATAATTTTTATCAAGCAATAAGCCCATATTTGGTAATAAACAAATCATGGCCCGTATCTCTTGTAGTTCAGTAGAAATATGAACAAATGCAATTTCATTTTCCTGTTATAAGCCCATCCCTCTTTATTGAGGGCTGTTCCAGAATTAACCAAAGGGGTTGGATGGGAGGCACTTTTGCAGGGACCAAACCCCCCAATAATATCTTAAAAGTGCTTTAATATAAGGAAAGTTACGCAGATCTGGCCCAGAATCTCAAACCTGTTCAACCCCTCCACCGATAATATATTAATATACGTGCCTCCCACCTCCCCCGTACGATTAATTATGGAATAGCCCGAGAGTCAAGATTTTAAATGTTGGCACCCTGGGCTTACTAAAGGATATATACATGTTTAATGCTGACAGATCCTTGAGCAGAACTACTCACCAAATCCTCCGTGCCATCGTATTCCATCACATATATCACATCACCTTTCTCAAAGCTTAGTTCGTCTTCATCCTCTTTCGTGTAGGAATGAGTGGTCACAACCTATCAAAGAAATTATCTTCAATAAGACTCATCAGTTTGGAAATATGTAATATCAAAGTTTTACTTTATACACAAACAATGAACGTATCGAACGTGTCGCAACGTTTCAACAATGTCAAGCTATGCCTATGGGTCAAAGCTTGACAAAGGGACCAGTCCGTCTTACTCAGTCATAGCTTGACAAAGGGACCAGTCCGTCTTACTCAGTCATAGCTTGACGAAGGGACCAGTCCGTCTTACTCAGTTATAGCTTGACGAAGGGACCAGTCCGTCTTACTCAGTCATAGCTCGACAAAGGGACCAGTCGGTCTTACTCAGTCATAGCTCGACAAAG
>JAUMHH010180815.1:0-15064 GCA_032359455.1 Chlamys rubida
CTTGCACACAGGGGAGGCCGTCCTTAAATGACCATAGCTGTTGATAGGACGTTAAACGATACTAAACCAAACCAAACCAACCCAACCCAAACTGGCCCACTGCAGCTTATCTGCACATCTAGGTAGTAAACAAAGCATAGCCAAATCTAATTGTTGATTTGATAGTCATTTTGTACATGTATAACATTAAGTATACATGTACTTATACAGTGTATCCGAATCGATCGATGTTTGATTTTATATTGTAACTGGTACATATGTTACACCTTTATGGATACACTTCACTGGTTGTTTGTCTGATGGCAGCTAGGGTACGTACCATTCTAGTCCTCAAAACATCGCACATGAACCTCTAATGGTTGTGATACATAACCAGTCTACAATTAGTTTGTGGTTCTGTTCCTATTGCCCAGTAACAGAGTGTCTATAACCTGTACCACTCCAGTGAGGCATTTAACGTTGTAGGATGTTTTCAGGCTTGAAAATCTTTTCAAAATATTTAGGAGTGCCTTAAAATTACTAAGACACTTTAAGTGAGCTTTCAAAATGTGAGCGAGTCCCACATATACAATGAAAAATCACTGGTGAGGATTATACTGTTGTAACAATGACATGGAACATCAGTTTTGTTTAAGAGCTTGAATCATGATCTCTGTTGTGTTTGTTACAGATGATGTTGACATTGAGTCGTTGAAGAGTTACACTGACGAGGATGACTCGAGCCTTAGTGAGGACGATGACTTCCTCATTGTGCCGATGCCCGCATGCTTTGACTTCAGCAAACCCGTCATCTCGCGTTCCATTATCGATGATTTCTCTGACGATGACGATGAGGACGAGGATGAAGAAATCGAGGAAGTTGATGACAACCATAATACAATCACAACCAGAGGTAGGTGCTATCGCCTTTCTTTATTCTGCAAAAGGTTTAAATTATTATGAAGAAATAAGGAAATGTTTACTTTAGGTTCAGGGATTGTGACAAAGTTACTGTCAATATCCTGATGCTAATTGTACTTAAGTTCCCCAAAGGAAGTTGATGCTTTTAATTTGTTGTGTACCACATAGTTATGTTTCCTTCAATTACTTTTCTTGATATTTTTCTTCTGTGAAACAGGCTTTTTCTCAGAAACAAATGGCTGCAGTGGCCTATGATTAATAGACACATAAATGGGAGTACACCAAGGTGATGCCTACAGTCCCTCTCCTTGTCTGGTTTTTCACCAACTTAGTATATTGGTGTATGATGGAATTGCAAATTCTTTCAAATGTATCTTTTGTCACTCCAGGCCCTAGGAAATACTACCGGCTGACTGGTCGCAGCCCTTGGTAGGGTATAGTGGCCTGTCGCTCCAGTTAAACTCAGTGCAAAGTGGACCGATATCTCAATCTTATGTTTAGTGTCTGTAATGTTAGTACATAGTCTGTGGATTGCGTGTGATGGCTTATACACGTACATTTGAATAAACATAATGCTTAATTTATTTGTTGAATATTGTTCCAGGCTCCTCTGTGGATGATTTGCTGACCACGTCCGGAGCTCTGTCCACCCAGCTACTTGACCCGAAGCCTGTAGAGGAGAAAGTCAACAGTCAAGAGGTAAAGACAAATACTGCTTGATAGAAAGCAATTTTATACTTATCTTCCAGAACATTTCTTTCTGTATTTACGGTGGCAAAGGGGATTCAATTTTGTATAATCAAGAGGGTGGGTGCTTCCCCCACCCCCCACCCATACCCATGGAGACTAAGTCCCTTGCTCATGACATGGAAACAGTTGAGATCCCTGCGTTAACTGTATACAAAATTGCTGGGCATGAAGAATACACTTGCATGTTCCTGGTATCTTGCCCACCCAAACAGATTTAGTCCTTCCTGCAGCTTGTATTTCTTGTACGCCTTTGATATGATACGTATACTCAGCAGGTTTTAATTTTTAAATTTCAAAGTACCTAGTGAGCGATTAAGGCAGAGAGGACCGCTTGTTTTATATCTGGGATATGCTTGTATTAATGTAAATTCATTTGATTGTACAATTGTATCTCTTTATGACGACAGGAAACTCCAGACCGTGAACCATCAGAGCCACCCGTTGTTGCTGCCACTGCAGCTGAGATGCCACAGAAAACTGACCCAGAGGAGACTGTTGTTATGACAGTTTATTCATCAGCGGCTGGAGCAGCCGGGGTTTACGACGAAGCGCCATCACACACTGGGTCGGGTGTGAGCAGTGGCTCAGTGGAGTCTGAGCAAGGGGAGGTAACTCACAGGAAGGAGCCGTTAGAGGATGTCCATCCCGCTGATGGGGGAGTGGCCACTAATGACCAATCAGAGAATGGAGCAACCGCGGAGAACAGAATTGATTACGATCCAACTGGTCAACATGGAGTGTACGTTAATATCACTTTTTTTTTTCATTTAAATTACCTTCGTTTCAGAGATATGTATATGTAAAATTATATTGAGGGGGAGAAGGATTTATTTAAACTGCTTCATAAAAAATATTTCGATGTTTAAACAATTCAGTTAATTCTCTTCATTGTATCGTGTCTGGAGGATGAAGACAAGCTTAAACAAAATTTAAAATGAATATCTTTGAAATGAAACGTTATAGTACTTGGGAGCACAGTCTGTAAAATAATTTTATTCTGATAATTTCTGACTTCTTGCAAGGGACATTTAATATGAATCAAGAGTTTGGTTAGATGTGGACAAGTTGAGACCAAACAGTTAACAGGGGATTGTTGCTTGTCCTTCTGTAATCACATGGTTGAAATGTGTGTAAATGTCTTATTTGTTTTTACAGTCCACCAGACATGTTTGTGAATCAGGTGATGGCCACAGCGGTGAAGGCCGCGAACAAGGCCGCGTCCAACGCTTACACAACTTGTAAGGAAGTCTTTTACACCTGGCAGGCTAGAGCATACCAGGTAGGTCAGAGGTCAGGAACATAGGTCTTACCAAGGGGTTAAAGGTCGAACAGACTAAGGTGTACCAGGTAGGTCAGAGGTCAGGAACATAGGTCTTACCAAGGTGTTAAAGGTCAAACAGACTAAGGTGTACCAGGTAGGTCAGAGGTCAGGATAGGTTTAATCAAGGGGTTAAAGGTCAAACAGACTAAGGTGTACCAGGTAGGTCAGAGGTCAGGAACATAGGTCTTACCAAGGGGTTAAAGGTCAAACAGCCTTGGGTGTACCAGGTGGGTCAGAGGTCAGGAATTTAAGTCTTACCAAGGGGTTAAAGGTCAAACAACCTAGGGTGTACCAGGTGGGTCAGAGGTCAGGAATTTAAGTCTTACCAAGGGGTTAAAGGTCAAATAGGATAGGTTGTACCAGGTAGGTCAGAGGTCAGTAATTTAAGTCTTACCAAGGGGTTAAAGGTAAAACAGGCTAGGGTGTACCAGGTAGGTCTGAGGTCAGTAATTTAAGTCTTACCAAGGGGTTAAAGGTAAAACAGGCTAGGGTGTACCAGGGCGGTCATATGAACATATGATACATGTGCCTCATAGTATTCTTGTGTTTTACTTTTTTATTTATTTTGGTATTGAAAAGCAGCTGTATTTTGCAAGGAATCTGTTTTCCGTGGTCTGAACATATTCTTTGGGGCTACGAAGTAGTTCTAACAGTGTAGACAATATATTTATAAACATAACCCATAATCTTACAACCAATTTTTGAAATGTTTTACAGAATGGTTCACGGCAGCCTGGGCAGAAATACAAGCCACCACAATCAACCTGGAAACCCAAAGAGGAAAAGGACAAAGTTCCAACTGTAAACCAACCTGATGTATGTATAGTTCTATTTCAATGAATTACTGTAGAGAACATCACGTTGCGTATTTCACAGGGCTGTTCCAGAATTATCCGTATTGGAGGCATTTTCAGAAACCCTACTATGAAAACAGGTGTCTCCCATCTTTGCCATTCTGTTAAGGAATATTCCTAATGTTTTATTTTTGCTTTATTCTTTGATTTCAAAAATACGCTGAATAAGAATGCTGTGAATCTGTTGCCTAGGTGATAGAGAAGAAGTGCTACTTTTATTTGTGTCTCATATAATTTAAACACAAAATGTTTTGTAGGAACAGAATTTAAAAATTTTCACCAAACGAAGTAACTAAGGAATAGATTTCTGTACAGAAAGTTATCTTCCTTTCCTGAGATAAATGACTTTGTTTGAATTTGCTAAAGTGAAGCCAAGAGTGTACAAGTAAAAAGCCCACAGCTCAGGGATAATCCTAGAGGGGACTATGGTGCCATTGACCCCTAAAACTGAAACTGACCCCACTTATCTTTCCACTTCTTATCTTTGATATCAAATTGAAATTGCTTAAACCTGCCGAATGCCTCGGCTCCCAGGATATTTCGTGTAGCTAGTTGTTCTATTCAGCACTTTGTAAATAAAACTGAAACTGTAATCTTTATGACATTGCTAGATAAAGGTTTCAATATTGTCATTATTTTTCAAAATTTGCCTGCAGGCTGGTACTCTATATATATTGTTCACCCCTGTGTGTGCTGAAATTTAACTGTATGACTAAATAGAGCTTAGATGTGTATCATTTTCGTTTCAAATATGTATATGAAAAAATTAATAAAAAATTATATTGCTGTCCCTACTGACTGGACTACTGTCAAACAATAATGAAATATATCAACCTTGCTGGTTGGTCGGATGGTGCAGGGATAATGCTCCCACCTTTCACCTAGGCAACCAAGGTTTAATTCCTCAATTAACTCGGCATTCAACCCTGAAATTTCATAATGAACTATTCCAACCTTTGAATTGGAAATGTTCAACTGTGTCTTTAGGGGTGGATGAGTTTAACTTTAAAAGTCAAGTTGGTATTCTCCAGGTACTCTGGTTTACTCACATGTAAAGACCCCCAACGCACTAACATCGGGGCCAAGAAGAGTGATAATTAATATAAGTTGCAATAACTTATTTTATAATTGTTGCAAAAATAAAGAAATTTTTATTTATATATCAACCATACTGTTTACAGACAGCCACTGGTCAACAAGGCAACACTTACGTCCCTCCAAAATCTGCTTGGAAACCGCAGGAAGATAGCTACAAGCCCCCAAAATCTGATTGGATGCCTCCGCAGGACAAGTGGACACCCCCCGAGGAAAAGTGGGCCCCAGACAGCAAGAAATCGGAAACAGAGGAGAACTGTCCGATGACAAAACTTATTGAGATGGGATTTTGTAATCGGGAGCTGAACCAGCAACTGCTGGAAAAGCATGGGCAAAATGTGGAGGCCGTCATACAGGAACTTCTTTCTGAGGCCGACAATGACTGGATGGAGAGACGCCACTAGGGAAACGGGAGGGGTACAAAGGGACAGAGTTGGGGTTAAAAGGGTTCGGGGTTGGGGTAAAGCAAGGGTTAAGTGTGGAGTCAGTCAAGGAGACTGGTAAATACAGGACAGAAAAAGGGGTTGAAGTGTCGGGTAAAGTTATTTCTTTTTGTTATAATTGTTGGGGGATCAAATTGGAAAAGGCTTAAGCTTCACGTGTCCTATATATAGTATAGTAATGGCCTGGACAAACTGTAATAAGGACATTAAATCAGAATGTATAATGTGATTTCTAATGTTGGATAATGGGACTAAATATATAATGCTTTCTATAATAACAAGGTATATGCTATCCCGAGACAGACAAAAGGTCTCAACTTTTAATGTTTTTAACTAGAGGTATGCTATCCTGACACAGACAAAACATTATCAGTGTCAATTTACTTTGCTTAGGTTTGCAATTAACAAACTTAATAATTATGTGCGCTACAATAACTTTTGAAAGAAAGATTGATGTAAAACACCTTTGTTACCAGCACAACGTTGGCTACTGTAACGACCTTGTGTCTGTTGACGATCTGGAATGGTGTCTGTGGACATGGCAAAAGTGTTTCCTGGCCATCGTTTCGTGTAAATACATTTGGATTATATACGTACACATTACATTTAATGATTACGCCAGTGATAATTTAGGATAATTATATTTTATGATGAACATTATGAACTTAATTGCCACATTGAATGGATTTGCTACATGTTCAAAGCTTCCGGCTAGCTGTAAGTTGAATTCAATAACATTTCTGAGAGGTCCCATGCACTACTAGTAAATATAAATATGGGTTTTCAAATCATATTGAAGCTAAGAAACTCTATTTCATCGGTAAGTTTTAAGACACTATTGTGAATATCCTTTCGAAAATTAATGAGTTACAATGAAAACCCTGGAATTTGAGAGCAGTGAGCCATTTTCAACGATTTTTTAGTCAATATCAAAATTAAGAAGAGGCATTCTATGTAAAAGTAAAAGATTGTTGGAAGATGGAGGGGGTCAATTTCAGTTATAAAGGGTTAATGGCTCCACGGCCCCGCCCCCTCCAGAATTATCCCTGGCGTTATAATACAAATAAGATTTCGCCAATTGTTAGAAGCCCGTATTTCAAACAAGAACCTGTTAAAACAAGGCTACAAGCAACTTTTAGTATTTTGCCACTCGGCAAGTCAAAATAATATAATTGATGATTATAATTGTTATGTGATATTGATATGTAGAATGTATTCGCAACTTTATTTATAAAATTGATGTGTGTACAAATATATGTTACATTTACTCCAGTCAGTTCGATATTTTGTGTACTACCACTTCAATGTTTTGGATGTTTTTATGGTTTGGATTTTGTTGCAACTTTAAACAATTGTTTACAGCTTTTTGCCCTCAAAATGAAAAGTTTCAGTCAACTCTTTACAATGCTGACTGACATTACATTTTTGCTTTTTTTTTTGTGAATAAATTTTCATATATTATGCTGTTCATTCATTTTGCCTATTATATCATTCATGAATATTGTTATTTTGGACTTATACTTTGTTCAATTTTAAATAATTAACCTGTATTTTTTCCTGTTCTTGTATCTTTCAATGACTGTCAAAGGACTTTTCATTAATATTTGTTTCCATGTGAAAATAGCGAGTTCGCGCTATTTTATTTCAATAACTGTTCAAATTTTGACTTGCATTGATCCATGTCAGACGTGTAATAAGTTTGTAGTTTTTCCTGTTCTTGTATCTTTTAATGACTGTCAAAGGACTTTTCATTAATATTTGTGTCCATGCGAAAATAGCAAGTTTGCACTATTTTATTTCAATAACTGTTGAAGTTTTGACTTGCATTGATCCATGTCAGACGTGTAACAAGTTTGTATTTTTTCCTGTTCTTGTATCTTTCAATGACTGTCAAAGGACTTTTCATTAGTGTTTGTTTCCGTGCGAAAATAGCGAGTTCGCGCTATTTTATTTCAATAACAGTTGAAGTTTTGACTTGCATTGATCAATGTCAGACGCTCGAAAATAGCGAGTTTGCGCTATTTTATTTCAATACCTGTTGAAGTTTTGACTTGCATTGATCCATGTCAGATGCGTAACAAGTTTGTACTCTACGTACAATGCATTGTCTTATTTTTCTGTTGTTGTTGCGGATTATGGAAGGGAATTCTTTGTTAAATATAAATAATTTTTGTGCTGTTGTTTCATCTTCAGCCTTGAACTTTTAAGCTTTTATTTGTTTAAAATTAACGGACTGTTTGTACTTTGATACGTAATTGATTATATCTGAAGCAAAACTTGCCTGGGTCGATAACCAGTGACCAGGTATAGCTAAAGTTGTTGAGAGTATTCGTCAAGAATTAGGAAGGCCTGGGTTCAAATCTCATTTTTCCTTTCCTGTAACATAGCGATAGTACTTTTAGGTTATGGGACGAGTGCCAGTCCTAAAACAAATATCTCAAATTTGTGCTGTCTTTTTATAAAATAAATCTGTTTTAACTGGCTGCATTGAAAAAGGGGAGTGAACTGTGCATGCTTCATGTCACTCGGGCTCCTGTGAAAAGCTTTTCTTGTCATATTTATTATTGTTTGATTCCCCTTTTTGTGTGTTATACTATTTGGTATCGGCACTTCTTGTACAAACCTTTACTATTTGGACCTTGTCCTACACGTAATAGGGGTGGAAGTGTTATGGCTTTTTATGTAAATTGTCATTTTAAACGATTTTGTGAATTTTGAAATATGTTGCTTTGTATTGTAAGTTTCAATAAGAATAAGACCAGTAATGGAAGTAAATATTGGACTTTGTGTGAAAAATTCATTTTGATCTTGAAGAGAGAAGGTAATCTTGAAAGTGTGGAAGTTTGTATAGAGAAGAGTTGAATTTATTATGTAAGGGATCTTAGACAGGGAAAGGTCAGGTTTGGAGAAAAAATGTGGATTTTTTTAAAGAAGGAGTTAACAGAAAGATGAGAGTGATGTACATGTAAGAAAGTCTATAGGTCTGTGATATTATAATGAAATGTTTATATATGTTGACTTGGAACCTTGACCTTTGAGCCGGAGAGTTATCTTTCCCTGTGTGGTAAATACTATAGTGGTTCGTGGTCAATCAGTACAAGTCCTGCCAGCAAAAATAGTGCTAAAACTGTATATATATATGATGTTTATTGATGTTTATAAAAGTGTTGGGCAATGATAGATAAAAATCAGCTTATTTTGCTGAGAATGCTGAACTCATTCACCCCTGATCTCTTATAATGAACTATTCCAACCTTTGAATTGGAAGAGTTAAAATATGTATTCAGGGGCGAATGAGTTAAGTGGTTGGCATGTGCTTTCCATAACCCACTACTTTAAACAAAATCTGTGAAGGTTCCTTTCCTATAAAAATAAAATAAATAGTATGAGGAAATTTATTTTCCTAACTTAAAACTATTCAATAATTTCAATAAGTTTTTAAGACATTTGTCAGGCAATACTAGGGCTCAAAAACTGAAAATATAATTTTCACATTTATTTCAGATTTTTTACGGGTCGTAATTTCAAAACTGGTCTGAAAAATTAAGGAATCTTAAAATTCGCATCATAAATGTATGATACCCTAGTTCAAAATTTAATCAAGATAAGGTTAAGTGGGGTGCGTGGCAGCTGCTAGCTTTAGAAGTGTCGTTTTGTTTCCAATCTGCATTTGATTGTAGAATCGACGGGTAACGGATTTCCATCGGCTACGTGTACCAGTGAATATGTAAAACTGTTGAATATTACCTATCATTGTACCAAGAAACAATTTTATGATGTAAATATTGTGAAGAGAAATATTCTATACTAATTGTTAGTATATTCACATTTATAATGATGCTAGGTTTAAACACGTGCTGATGGAGTTGTAGTGAGAGTGTGGTGAAAGTAACACCCTATTTGTTGACAGACGAGGTTATTTTCTGACCACTGAGGTCATTCGCTGAAAGAGGTCAAGTTGTATGGAGGGTGTTGGAGGTAACACAGTATTTGTTGGTTGACAAGATGAAAGAGATGGAGAGTGTTTTCTACAGTGTATTAGATATGTAATGATTTAATGCCCATATATGGAGTTATGTTGACCACGCCCACTACAACAATCACCGATGAGTCTTAGTCTGTGTTTTATCTGTCTTTCAATGGAAACTGAACTTGAATATGTATGAAAATAAAAACAGCAAAATTAACATAGATTTCTGTTTTCTTTTTTGAACTCTTAAGTGTGAAGGAAGTCATTTCCCTACTGGGATTTTTCATGTATTTGTATGTACTTATTGTGCTTGTTTTATGTTTTATTTTGTTATATCGCATTGCTATGGATGAAGAAGCTTACTGTATGGTCCACCATATTGGGTAAAGACTGGGGGTAAAAAATATACAAACCTAGTCACCAAGGCTTTTGGCATCCGCAATACTCCAGGGCTCGTATTCATGAAACCGTTCTCATGCTCAAGCATGGATTCTGTGCTCAAACCAACTTTCTTGTAATTCGCTTAAATCATTTCAAACGATCAAAAAGTCAAATGTAAACATTGAAACAGTAATTGGCTTCAAGTCTCTTCAAAATGTTTCCAGAGCATTAACAAAACAAGATATATTTATTAAGTTACAACAAGAACAAGAAATTAGGCTTGAGCACAAAATCCATGCTTGAGCATGAGGACGGTTTCATGAATACGGGCCCAGATGATTGCATCTTTAACATTTTGTAATAGATACAGTATGCCCAAAATGAGTTACGCTGCACCCTACAGCTGTTTCGTCCTTCTAGGGCTCGTCGGTGATGCCAGGACAGAACATGTTGCCATAGTTTTGATGATTTTGAGTTCGAATTAAGGTTTCGTTGATACCTTTCTTTGCTGACAAAAATCCGAATTATTTTATTTTTCAGATATGACCGATGACACGATATCACATGACGAGGGGAAGTACGGATACGATGCGAGCCTACCATGTCGGTGATCACTCCCACCGAAAATTGTTTCCATAATTTTCGGAATGTTTTTGTCTCTCGGAAACTCTTTTTTGTGATCATTTTGGTGCAGTTCACACTATTCGTTCTTATGATAGTGTACAATGCGTCCGGTTTATATATAAGGAATGGGAGGTATAATACTGCGTCGCCCGAACGGTACTTCATGAAGATAAGGACCCAAGCTGTATCCAATAGCAACAGGACCACGACCAGTCGCTCAAAAAACAACACCACACCTGTCCATATTGAGGTGGCGCCCTATGTCACAAGGAAGAGCAAGCCAAATGACACAGTGCCGAAATGTCCTTTGGTTCCGCCTTATTTACGTAACGTTTCACTATCAATTATTTCATATAAAGTGTACATTTATTAAAAGAAAACAACAACAAAACTCAAGTGATACATATCAAGTCTATTTAATGGTCTTCCTTTTAATACTTTATATATATTTATGTGTGTCTCTCTTGAACAGCAGAATACATGTATAGCTATATTTTCACTCGTATTTCCTTTTCGTGGAAAATATCGGTATTCTGAAAATTTCATGAAATACGTATGTCAGTTTGATTGTATTATTGTACATATGTAATTGAATGGTACTTGTTATGATAATTGTTCCCGAAAAATATGTCGAATACCCACTTCGTCACACTGTAATATAAAATATCCGAAAAGGTAAGGCGGTGAAGCTTATTTTTATCTCAGACCTTATATATTCCGCTCCATTATAACACAACTGTCATAGCCAGGGTGTTAGAACTCCCGTTATTGTTTGAGTGTTTCATGGAACATTCGGTTTAATTAATAAATATAGATTTCAATCCTGCAGTGGTACCAGACGATTATCAGTATAATTTGCCTAGTATCATAACGTGACGCTGACGTAGACATCCTATACAACAGAAATCGTAACGTGACGCTGACGTAGGCATCCTATACAACATAAATCGTAACGTGACGCTGACGTAGGCATCATATACAACAGAAATCGTAACGTGACGCTGACGTAGGCATCCTATACAACAGAAATCGTAACGTGACGCTGACGTAGGCATCTATACAACAGAAATCGTGTTTTACACTCGTTTATAATAACATACCGTTGTTGATAACGTTTAGCCAAAAGTTGTGATCCAATTAAAGAAACCATGAAAAGTAATACCTAGACATTTTTCAATAATTTATTTATCGTGAAAACAGATATTTTCGTCGGGTCTAAATTTCGTGGTTTCCTGAGAAAACACCATTTCGTTGGTACATACATTCGTGAATTACGAGTACTCACTCTAACGGAGAATTTCTTTATGTCGAACTTGTAATTACTCCGTGGACTTCTGAATTTTTTTATTGTCTCAAAACACTAGAAATCGATGTAAAGTTATGATTGGTTTTCATTATTAATCCATAACACTTAGTGAACTATCTCTTTCAGAGGGTAAGATTCCTGTAGATCTGACCGAGTATGACGCGGAATACTTACCAGAGAAACACCGCTTTGTGGGCAAAGGGGGCGTCTACCAACCTAGGACATGTAGGTCACGACATCGAGTGGCTATCATCATTCCATACCGGAACCGGAAGAAACATCTCCGGGTATTTTTAAATAATCTCCACCCCTTCCTTCAGAAACAACAGCTTGACTACAGAATATTTGTTATCGAATTGGTAAGTACTATAATCTGTGATCACGAGAGGTTTAGCGATAGCGAAAAAACTCCCATTTATTACAGTGCACTTCACCTAATAGTGTTCGAATTGTGCTAATGAACATGTAAAAATCGTCCTTAAGTGACGAACTCACCAATGTAACCTCTAAATATATAAATGTGTTATAGTCCGTGATATTGCCGTTTTTATTTTAAATATTATCAAATGTATCGTTAAAGTGTTGACGTTATTTCATGCTTTCTGATTCTCTTATAACACAAATAGGCCCCGAAGGTTGACTTCAACAGGGCGCTGTGCATGAACATTGGGTTCCTTGAGGCGACAAAGAAGTACGGCTATGAGTGTTTCATTTTCCATGACGTGGAATTAATCCCGGAAAACGATAACAACATGTACTCCTGTCCCGAGAACCCCAGACATATGTCTGTAGCCATCGACAAATACGGCTACGAGTGAGTATGAATTGTTCACTTTCATGACAACTTACTACCACGTATGTTCATGTGTTTGTTACTATGGGTGTTTGTTGCTATGGGTGTTTGTTGTCAGGAGAACGTATGAACTCCCGAAGGGTGAAGTGTTTGTTGTCAGGAGAACGTATGAACTCCCGAAGGGTGAAGTGTTTGTTGTCAGGAGAACGCATGAACTCCCGAAGGGTGAAGTGTTTGTTGTCAGGAGAACGCATGAACTCCCGAAGGGTGAAATCTGGGGATTATGGGATAGTACCTTGTCAGTCGTTATGATATCCACACGTAACATCATAGTTCATGCCATCATCGACACCCCAGGGGTTACGCTCACACACGCTATCTGTACCCCTGGAATATGTCATGACAAAAAGGAAGGCTCAGTATACACCATCTTATTTTACTGTATCAGTGGATGCTACATGTATATCATTTAAAGTAGTTATTATTATGACATATTGTTAACTGTTGACTGTTCTCAAGGTCTTATTTGCATTAATGTTGTGTGCTTGTTAGTAACCATAGTGATGTTCTCTACCAAGTGTATTTTTTCACCATGAGTATGAGTGTGTTCCATGCAGTATCTCGTTACTAAGAGTGATCGTCACTACAAGTATACACATATTTCTGTAAACGTCTTTCAGGTTACAATATATGAAGCTATTTGGTGGTGTAACTGCGATGACCAAGGATCAGTTTGAAATAGTGAACGGCTACTCAAACAAATACTTCGGTTGGGGCGGTGAAGATGATGACTTATACAGCAGGTATAATCATAATAATTGACGCACTTACGGTGGATTATGTCCCCGTGCGATATACCCCACTAAATACTGTAAACCAGGGAATTTTCGCCTAGTGAAAATTTCGTCCTTCACCCGTCAACTCAATTTTCGCCAAATGTAAATTTCGCCCATCACATAGAATTACGATGTAAATTATGTTATCACCATTTTTTGCTGTAATGATAACTTAACCTTCGTTATGAAGACCAAAAAAGGCAAAAATGAAACTGCGGCGAAAATTTTCGAAATACAGTAAACTAAAATGACACGATTAAATATTGATTAAAACCTTCACTTAACATTTTTTAAGTTGGCTATTTTTCTCTCCCTATCCTGTTGGTATTGTTTAAAATAACTTCTAAAAAGCCTTTGTATGTTGTATCTGACTTTGTATCGTTGTTCCATCAGAATACGGAATTTGGGAGTGTCTATTACTCGGTATACACCGGATGTCAGCTCCTACCGGATGTTGAGACATCAAGCGGACTCAAACCTCAACAAAAACAGGTAAGTTTCAGTATCAAGTTTGCCTTCTGTCTCCCTAATCGATTGTCTTCAATGTTTTGTTGTTGTTGGTTTTTTTTTGTAAAAATAAAAAACTGGTTAGGCTCCAGTATAGTATTGATCCCAGTCTTGTTACACACGTAAGTAGTTATATGCAAAGCATACATAATATCTTTATTTTCTTATTTCAAGTATCTTTTTAATATTAGAATCTTATGTCTATTTGTAGACATCGCTTGCTAGAAATCAGTCTTGATCGATGGAGAGAAGACGGACTCAATACGATAAAGTATGAGGTGATACAGACAGTTCGGAAACGCCTCTACACATATATACTGGCTGACATTGATCAGGACGATATAGCATATCAACCTTGGACGATAGGACGTGGTAATGGGTCACGTGACGATTTCTTTGATCCTGAAGTTGAAGAATTATTGCTAGATAAAGCCAGATATTTATTAAACACATTTTCGCTGGACGTTGATTTGGTGAACAATCTTAAAAGGGAATTTCGTTTTCTTAATACTTCCAATGTTAACATGCGAAATGTTGCTGGAATTATCAGAAAGCTGTTCCCTGCCAAATCGCCTGTGCCGATGGAGGTGCCACAAGTTATTGAATCCTCAGGAAATAATAGAAGTATCGAGCTGCAAACAAGAGCAAAACATACTGGTTCTGATAGCTACCTATACCCACTCTTAAATAAAACCCAGGTAACCATTAAACATAGCCAGAGACAGAATGATGATCAAAAATCCTTACAACCCTTGCAAACACAGCATGTCAACAAGAACGCATTCACGTCCGTGCAAACACAGCATCAAAATCAAAAGATCGTGTATCGTGAACAGGAAACCCCCATCCAGCAGGTGCAAACACAACAAGACAATCAAAATCCCGTCACACATTTGAAAACACAACGAGAGAACCAAATGTCCGTCCAACCCGTTCAAACACAAATGGACAACCAGAATCCTAACAATTCTGTGAGAGTACAACAGGGAAACCCGCACTCCGTCAAATCTATTCAAACACAAGACAAAAACCAGAAGTTCGTGCATTTTTATCAAGCACAGCAAAAGAGACTGAATTCCGTAAATTCTGTACAAAAACAGGGAGAAAACCAGAATCCACTCAATTCTGTTCAAAAACAAGAAAACCGGAATTCCGTAAATTCTGTACAAAAACAGGGAGAAAACCAGAATCCAGTCAATTCTGTTCTAAAACAAGAAAACCGGAATTCCGTAAATTCTGTACAAAAACAGGGAGAAAACCAGAATCCAGTCAATTCTGTTCTAA
>JAUMHH010180826.1:0-15064 GCA_032359455.1 Chlamys rubida
TCTCACAAACAAATGACGTAACAATCAATACCTGCTCTCAAGAGAAGATAACTCTGCAATACGCAAAGACGGAATACAGGACATCGAAATTGGGGCTGCTATGACCACGCTGGTGAAAAAAAAAATCTTTTGCAAAATTGTCATACTGGGTATCGACACCAAAACAAAAGCCTGGAAACATTGAAAAAGAAAATGCTAATAAAAATAGTAGTTTGAATGTTTTTTTTTATAATTTTATACAGATGATTCAGTGATGGAGCTTCATTCTGTAGCAAGTAGTTTGAATATTGCATTTATCTGTTTAAGGCACAGAATTCAGATTTTCTTTAAATAAATAAATGATACTGATTTTAACGACACAAATCACATGACAGATTCATATTATGTGAAATGGACTAACAAAAATGATTTACAGAAAATGATACAAGCATCAGTGTGTATATATAACTACCAGAGAATTTAATGCAGAAAATATGAACATGGTAATTTCCCAGCTGCATCAGAAAACATCATCATTTACAATTCTACATGTATATAGTGCTTATATTTTGCAAAGGTTTATTTTTTGAGACATGAAAAAAAGACATTAAAATATCAACACTAGATGTCTGTTGCCGTTACGTATACTGTTAAAGAGTCAGACACACTGACTATTTACAGTATGCACAAAATTAAACTCCCCAAAAAAAAGTTCCTACCATATTCAAAAGTTCAACCTCTCGAAATTTAAGCACTATATAATACATCCCATAAATATTCTTGCAAACAAATATCACACAAGTTTTACCAAAAGATTGGATTTGTAACAATTGCCATTTTATGTAGATTGAAAGTTCCACCGTTACGTGTAGAGAATCCGAAGTAAATGAATAATCTGCAGTAAGCATAAATATTTTAGGAATGTTTTTATTTATAGAGAGAGGTATAGGCCTTGTAAATATCAGACAACTGTAGATCTCTGCAGAGAAAACACTGACACTAGGGTTTACCTACCACACTGACCACCCGTCCCAGAAAAAACCCTTTCCATGAAAGCATTCAATTCTTTCACAAACTCATAATAACTTTGACCCATCTTGTACTGGAAGGTACTTGTAAAGCTTAGTAGATTGAAACAATCAGTCTCAACTTGTAAAGAACTGGATCACTTTTAAAACTTAAATAATAAAACATATATGCATCAGTAAGTATGTTGAATATGGTGACTATATGACCTAACAAAGTGCTCAAGGACCTCCGGTGTGATAACGGTGAATAAGCATGCATGTCTATAGTGTCAGAATATCTGGCAAATTAGATTTTCTCAAGCCCAATAATATTATGTTTGTGATAAATTTTTCATATGAATAGTTTGGCAGATATGTTCATTGTTCAATCAGATCTTGAGGACAAATTCTATGATAAAATCATTCATCATTAATTTAAGGGGGTAGGAGTTTCCACAACATAAACCAGCTTACAAGATTAATATGATGGATAACTTTTTTTATTACCGACCGGTTTCGCCAGTTATTAATTTAAGCAACATTTACATTTTTAGACATATCTGTAATTGGATGATGTGATCATGGTGAATATTTGTGAAGTCAGTGTATGCTATTGCTATCATAAGTACCGGTATCATACACATGTAAAATACTATATTTTGATTACTTTTTTTTGTAAAATTTCACATTGCTGACAAAACTAAATGATAAATAATGGTAACACAGTGATGACTGATGAGACATGAGAGGAATATGAAAAATATAATTATGTTAATGATAAATGTCAAGTCAAATGCACAATCCCGATAACAGTCTTTATCTGTAAATGTCTCTCCTTTTATCATGACTGAATACAACCCTCTGAAGTGTCTTCATCCAATAATCACTTATCAGCCTGGACGACCGCTGATGCACAAACTCATGAATATTCATAAGTAAATATCAGAACTGCATGCTCTTGTTCATCAATGAATACCTTCTTTTCTGTTTTATTGTCATGACGAGCTCACGTATCCCCTCCCCCCATGGCACAATCACTACGTTTTCACAGAGAAAGCTGTCGGGAGAAAGACCGGTTGTGCCATCGTTATTGAAGTTCTACACAGTGGGCACTCGGCCAGCTGAGACGCACAGTCATTACAGCACACCATGTGACCACAGGGACACAGCACTGTTGAGATATCATTGTCCATACACACTTTACACACAAAAGAGTCTTGGATTGTCTCCAACTTGTTCTTCAGCATCTGAAGAAGAACAGGAAACTCATTTTTATTATCAATGACCTTGTTAATTACAACAACCAATTGAAAACTAGTTAAAATACAAATTATCCTTTTTTGACTTGACAGAAATCTGATTTCCATCGTCTGTTATTTCTTTTTCTTCTTACTTTTGCTTAAAACAGTTTAACTACAGCAAAAATACTTTGTACAACAATTATAACTCCTTCAGTATTTTTTTTCCATTCATAATAAGGCAATATTCTTGATGCATTCAGCAAAGATCTAATCATGACATAGACATGAAAATGTTTTCTCTTGTGAGGTACATTTCTTTAAAGATTATTAACTCATTTGATCTCGCATCCAGGGTTTTACATGACCCGATATTCTGCGTCATATACACATAATATGTACCAGAACTTTTACATACATGTATGAAGTTCATTCATCTATTATAGTGACAACCTCAATGATGAAGGGACAATCAAACTTAACACTTCCACAAAGTTGTCAAAACGGAAATAACATAAAAGGTTATAGGGTATCATAATACATATATCCCCCCCCCCCCCTTTAGACTTTCAACGGGACAAACTTCAAGTATAGTCACGACTAGGATATGTACACACACACAAGGCTGTGTATAGCTAACAGTGTGATCACACAGTGAACACTATCACTTGTACTATCAACAGGAAATATCTCAAAGTATCGGGTCTAGAGTCTACAAATTTATCCTGCTATGTCACATGTATGTTAGCATCGACCTCATTACTGTTTTACTAAATGTCTATAAAAAAGGAATGGCAGACACTATATTCTTGTTTTGTTTATCTTGAGACTTTATAGTACATATATAATAATCATCTGTCCATATTATCCTCTAAAATCTACTATTCTCTTTTGTTCTTTTTGATTGTCTTTTAACTCATCCACCCCTGAAATTTTATAATGAACTATTCCAACCTTTGAATTGGAAGAGTTTGAATGTGTCTTCAGGGGTGAATGAGTTGAGGAACTCTCCTCAATGCAGCAACAAGCCACTGAAATACAACCTCTACATATATTACAACCAATTAAACTACTGTATGTGGCTTTACTGTTCAGTAATTCTTAATCGTATTAAGTCATTATGGCAGTCAACTTTGACAAATGACTTACCTGAACTTGCTGCTCTTCGGTGTTTTCCTTGTTGTCTGTTGCCTGCGAGATGTCCTCCTGGCTCGCTGCCAGAGACATGGGGACTTGTTGTTGTTTGAGTAATTTTCTCCGAGTGCTATCATACACTTCTTTACAGGTTTGTTTCACATCAAATACATAATTTTGGCCTGAAACAATCAAGCACAATGTGTTATAAAAATCTGAATTTCATATGATTATTAAATACTTTTACACAGAATGGTTTTGTTTTAAATTTACTTTTTATACTCATTTTGATAAGAATGAACAGGTATACCATAAGTACAAAATATGTAGCACCTGCAAGCCGATTATGGATAATGTAAATATTGCCATTTTCTTTTCTGATTATAAATGTATATATATGCCATTACCGTTAGTTGAAAAGAGAAATACACTGTATCTCTATCCCATCATACCAAATTGTGTTTAACGTCTGATTTTGTTAGGCCCAGAGGGTACCATGGACTTGTAATGTGATCTTACACGCAGCAAGATCTTGTCTAAAGATTCCATTAACATACATTAAGTCTTTTAAACAATGCAAGCAGATGGGTTTAATGACAGGAGTAGTCTATAATCAGACCAAGGTGAGACAGGGTAGACTTTTTCAGTGTACAGGGACATGTATGGTATTCTTACCACTTGCGGTATTATCACTGAAGATGGAGGCAAGCACCCCTTTGAGGTCATGGGTCACCTGCAGGCTGACCTCATCATGGACAGTATCACAGCGGAAAAAGGAATGCATCTCAGTAATACAGCGATACAGAGCGTTAGCAGCTCTCGTGCTGACCATCTTAAACTCATACTTGTTGCTCTCCCCCTCGTCATTATACGCTTCCAGTATCACCTTGTTTCTATCATGGATTGCCTTTATCACCATGGAGTATTCCAACCTGTCAAGACAAAGACGACACTAATTAACTTCCCTGTTCCAAGAAATCTACTATATTACAGTATTTGACCTTATAAATGCTGAACCCTTATAAATGCCCCACATCCTTTTTCAAGTTGGAGCATCCTCTCTGATGAACATTTACTCATAAGAAGATTCAGAACATGGCACACCAAGTACAGTTCAAATAACTGTCCTGAGGAGTTCTGATACTGACCAATAGCAATTTGAACTGTATTAAAATGTACATTGTACAAATCACACATAGAAAACATAATATATACATGTATGCAAGACACTTGCAGCTGTTAAGACAAATATTATAAATAGCACAAAGAAGAGAAAAAAAAGGAAAATATTCTGTGGAGATTTGTATAGTCAATCCTTGAATGACCAGACCCTAGTGTGTGTACAATGACCAGTACAAAGTCCATATAGATATCAGACAGACCTTGAGGCTCTACACACTGGTCATAGGGTCACTGAGTTGTTGTGTATATTCTGCGTAGTGAACTCACAATTCTCTTGCTTTCATGATCAATGACCACTGATTTGTCCCAAATAACCATCTATATAAATATATATACATGTAAACATGTATATGTATAGTTCATAGCCATGACTTTACTGGAGGCCAACAGACACTGTACTATATGAGTGTTATATCTCGGTCAGCCTGAAGTACGACCAGGTAAACAACAGTCAGTAGATATACTAGTAGGGCTCCATAAATTACCTGTTACTAGCATGAAGTGCCAGGTGTACTAGACATACATGTACATGTTACTGTTTATATACCTGTTATAGTATATGTGTTATTTGTTCATTTCACTCAATAATATAAGTATAAATTTAAGCTCAAGTAATAGCTTCTGTACAAAGTAGCTTTAATAGCTAGTCTCCAGTCTTTGTTTCTATGTAAAAGTATTTTAACTCGATCCCTGTCAAACCTTTTATAACGTACGCAAAATTGAACATCTTCAAACTCAATCTCTGGCATCAGTACCTCAAACAAATCCTTTATAACCAATCTTTTTTTACGTAATTAAGCCTATTTTTACACCAATTTGCTATTCATAAAATAACACATAAAAGTAACCTGATGGCATCGCTTGCTACTTACTTTTCAAACAACTCATTATTCAGGTCGTAGAAGAAAATGCCCTCTGGTCCGACCCCAATGTTGACAGAGTTTCCGGACATGTTCTTAGCCTCATGATACTCTGTACCATAGTTTTCTATTACGGATGCCTCCTGTAACAAACGATACTCCGCATGTGCTTTGGTTACCCTCATCAGATCTCCATGACCTATCGCAACCTCCTTGACCAGATCACTGGAGGGGTCAGGGGTCAAACCCTCCAGAATTTTTTCATACAGCTGCAACAGCATGGGATTGTCTACCTGGTCTCCTAACTCGACCTGGGCAGAAAGGGAGGCAATCCGAACTAGCTGAGCCTCATCTGTTACCTGAAGCTTTCCACATCTCAGCTCATGCATCACTTGCTGGTAGAACAGGTGCCTGCAAAAATGACACATACATATTTACCACTATATATATATAACTATTGGCTGTAAGACTTACATAACCTGAGAGTAATCAGGTTTCAAACGACAAAGCCCTTGTGAAACATGGAAGGAAAACAAAGAACCATGTTCCCCTACCACAAGGGCAATAGATCAACACAACACTGATCACCTCTGCTTCAGTCACTCAGAACTCGGCCAATCAGACATGATGTTATAAAGAGGAGAAATAATAAAATGGTTCTGTAAAAGTTTGTATTAACTCTGTACATATATCATATATGTTTGCAAATCTGCGGAAACAGATAACACATTTGTATGTGCGTTGAGATTTGTTTCAAAGACCACTATCTACACCTTGGTACATATAAAGGAACTTTTAGGTACAATTACACTTATATACCACTGCATTTATATATTGATCAGCATATTCATAATGTTTAGGTAAGGTTTAGGTTAGGAACCAGAGAATATTTTTTATGAAAGCAGGAGGTTCCCAAACATGAAATTTGCAGAATCAGACAGATACATTTGAATACGGAATCGGTAGTATAGAGGTACTTTATAAAGAGTCTGATTAACTACATCTGACAAGTTATAATCAAAAGCTACATAACTGGCAAGTCTGTATCCCCCATCCCTGATATATGTTTGTATTTAATAAAATCCAAGCATTTTCAAAAAAAAATCATGCGTCTACCGGTATATGTTTATAATTACACCATGGAATGTTTTTTTGGCATGTCAAACTGAAGCTACAAGTTTTTTTGTGTATCTACACACTGTTCTTAACGCCTGAGGTACAGGTATTAACCCATTTAGGCTATAGCATTACTCCATAGCTCATTGATATTTATATATACGATAATATCTGTACCGCCTACAGGTAATGTCACATGTACCTACGTTTAAGCTATTATACCTCCAGGTCAAAACGTAATATACCGTTACACCAAATGTAGATTTACATACATGTATATGTACACGTAACAAGGCACCAAGACTTTTGAATTTAAATAGTTTTTAAGTCATGTGTATTTCTGACAGGTAATTTACCTGCCAGAAATACACATGACTTAAAAACTATAAATAGCTTCTTCTGCCAATTGTACGAATGAATTCAGAAGGAATTTGAATTTGTCATACAGTCTCTGTGGGTGTGAATATACACAGGTAAAAATAGTAGCTGATCTCAGTCTTCTGTTGTTTTATTCTGTCCATGTACACCTGCTGTCCATAATAAATGCTGATAATTGTATGTCACTAATAAAGACTAATCAGAGTACATCATTAAAGTTACAATGTTAAACTGTGCAATGAAATATTGAATAGATTGACTCGTCATCTAGATGCATGTTTATATGAAAAAGCAAAGTAAAGCGTCACCATACACTGAAGTTTTTATTGTACAATGACTTGTCCAATCACAGGTTTCATGAATATTCATGTTTAATTTATTTTAAACTTTGATTGTACATGTTTATATCACGTGTAGGTCCTAATGTCTTATTGTGGTCATAAACTGGGAAACCCACAAGTTACCTGACATCATCAATGTTACATGGTTCTATTTTTATATACATCACAATACAATGTAGGTCATTGCATAAATACGCAGTAGAAATTCTAAACTGAAAATTGTTCTTTTGGTTAAGATTTAAATTTAAAGCAGGATAAAAATTAATAATTCAGCATTTAAATTAGAGGTACTAAATAACAGGCATAGCAAACATTCCTTTCAATAAAATTTTGAAAAGTTGTGTAGTGGCAATTTTAGAGGGTTTTTCTGTGTTTCCCATGCCATCCAGTATAGGATTTTTCTTTAATCCTGTAGCACACATTTTCTTGTTTTTTTTATTTGACCTTAAAACTGAGGATGAAGGTTAGGTGACCTAAATACAGTGCACTGCACTACTTTTGTGTGTGATGCAGGCACCTGTTAAGTTTTATCCAAGATATGCTCAAATGATTTCAGAGAAAATTTTGCACATTTCTATTTCTTTAATTACTTGACCTTTGACATATACATTTGTAGGTTTAGGCCACTGTGACCTTATTCAAATGTATATAGTGCACACGTTTTTTGGCTGATGAGGTTACATGTACTTTTCCGGGTTCATCAAAATAACTTGAACACTGAACAGTTTAAAATGTATGGCGCAGACTAGATTTCCCTAGAAATATTTTACTTCTGACCTTGAACTAAAGGTCATATTAACCTTATTACAGAGCAATACACACCTTCACTGGGTGATGCAGGTACACTTTAAATGTAATCCAGGATATATTTCATGGGTTAAAAGTTACAGCCCAGACATGGTACATGTATTATTGGAAGAACCATAAAAAGAACCAGTACAACATAAAATCTATAAATTTTTCCCTTCATTATTAAGCCAGGTAAGACCTGGAGTGTCTTAAGCGTTGATGAATAACTGTATTAAAATTGTATCAATGGATGGTATTGGTAAATGCATATACATCTACAAGTACATTTTTGAGACTAGGGTCACTGGCTGTCACATCCAGACAACATTACCTTAGCTGCAGCTGAGCTGTGACAGCAGCTTGATTGTGAAATGGAAAGGCATCAATTTCCATAAAATGACAAAAGTTGACATGCACAAAAGAAAAGCTTAACTAAATACTTGGATGATCTTGGTCCCATTGCCTTATAGGCAGTGGAGTCACACAGAGAAGTGCACTTTTAAGTTTTAAGTTTAATGTACACATTAAAATATAATGTGCACATGATTCAGGATTAAAAATATTGAAAAAATTATTTAATCAGACCAAAGAAGTGTTGTACATGTACATTTACAGATTTAAAATTCTACTTAAATTTTTCTGATTTAGTTTATAATATGAAGAATTCGGTTGAATTATTTCAGTTTATAAAATGACAATGTACATGTACTCCTATCAAACAAGAACAAGATGCTTATATCTACATACATATCTGTACATTCTTCATATATGTGTCGGTTTCTAATCAATACAACAGATATCTTGATCTGATGTACACCATATGTCATGAGTTGACGTCATGAAAGATTTGTTACCATATGAATAAACAATATCACTGAATGACCTAGATAATAAGATTTACTTAGTCATACTTGTACTAAGATCTAGAGAACCCTTTCTAAGAACAAGTCACACTATGTGTTTTTACATCACTTTACTTTCATTTCATATACCAGGTATATATTTAATTATCACTATTTTTTCTCTTTAAAATTTAAAGAAATTCCATTGATCACAGTCTGTACATGCATAGCTAATTTGTTTTTATGACTATAATCTTCCATAAAGCTTAATAAAATACTGGTATATATTTAGATGTATCTTTTCTGGACCAATCGTGGTTTGAAACAGAAACTAGTAGATTCTTCAGGAGCTGCATGTTTACAATAACAAAGCATGACTCATACGTTTGCATGACCTTTAATACATAAATTTACATTAAATAGGACAACAGAATATATTAACCAATATCAGCGTTTCTAAATCGGAGATAATGCAAGATAATAAAAAGGCTAAGGGTTTATATGGGTACATAAACAAAACACTTAAAACACTGGAACAAGTGTCACATGATAAGCTTTGTATACACTTTGGTTTTCCACAAAATCTTACAAGCATTTGAATTCATCAGTGCATGCACACTTAGTACAGATGAACTCCACTGTTGTGAAAGTTGACGAGAGGTACATATTTTGAGGACAGATTAAACACCTGAGGGTCTGTGGTCACCTGATACATGTGGTTTTGTTAAGTCTTAGTGTTACACTTGTAAATAAAGCTGGTTGACCGAGTTTTTATGTCCTGTTTACACATTGCTTGGAAAATATATTTATAGGTCACTTACTGCACATGTAGATCAGCAGGCCCTGAGTATTGATTGAAACCCTGGACTCACCTATAGATCAGTTGCAGTGACACTACATACATAGCTAGCTCATGTTATACATAACGTCCTCATCAACAGATTCAAGGTGGTTGTTAAGATCTGTGTCTCATTTACTCCTAGCTAGCAGGGACATGGATTTTAGTTGATATATCTAAACTTGAATCTTCTACATGTACTGTAACATATATATAAAGGCTGATTTTGTTCTTACATTTTAACATTATTACACCTACGCATGGGAAAAGCCTTTAGGCAAACCAGCTGATTCTGAGTCATAACCACAACTTTTTACTGTACTGTTTGAAGACGGGTCAAAGTCCAGATAGTCACTTATATGTCTTTTATTGTTGTTTACACTAGGTGGATGTTCACTTAGTATTGTACTTTTTTTTTATATTATAAAAGTCCATGTAAACATTTTTGAAAATTGTGTGTATATATCGATTTTCTTTTATAATGCTTTAAAAGAGAAATATTAAAAAAGTTTTAGGTTATCTTGAGCACTTGGGCAAAGTCCTATGATACTCCTATCAATAGTTTATATAATCTAATATTTATAGTTTGTTATCAGTGATTCCTGACACAGTCCAAAGTTCAACAACATCAAAGTTCAACAACATTCCATGTTTACCTGTATTCCCTAGATATGAATGTAGTAAAACCTTGATCATACCGACGACACCAGTCAGCAAAAAGTTGGCCTTATTAAAAAAAAGGGGGGGGGGTTAAGTGTGAAGTAAAACTGGACTGGGTCGATCGTTGACGACTACATATAGGTAGCTCAATTGGTAGAGTGTCTGTCTAGAATTGTGAGGGTCCCGGGTTCGAATCCCAGTCTGGTGCTCCTATTACCAGTGATATATTTATTACATTTTTACAACTTAAATTTAACAGAAATTATCAGTTTGATGATAAAATATATTTAAAGTTATTTGACTTGCCAAAAGTCTTTCATACAAAATATGTGTTTTTTCCCATTGGATATTGTAAAATAATTCCCTTTCATTTCCAACAATTTTCTTTCTTTCCTATTTTGGGCAACTTTGGCACACTGCTTGCTGCTTTCAAGACTTCTGGTAATATTGTATCTGATTCTTAGGTTTTTAAACATGAAGAATTTATTGTCAAAAACAATGTTCACAGCAAAATTTAACGTTGTCCCTCTGGGAATTCAAAATGAAAAGTGATCTCGATAACAAGGCCATTATGATCACAATACCTTAGATACATTTCTGTTTGAATATCTTAAGTCAGTGTAGATATATATTTTATCCCAGATTTTCTTTACTACACATATAATCAAAAATCAACAGAACACAAAAAGTTGACTATTTATAAATATCTTATCAATGGAATCACTTGTAAGGCACAGGTCAATAACAATGTAAGCTACAATTGTTACTTAGTAGACAATATATTTATCCTTAAATATGCTTGCATTTTTTCATACCTGTTGTACTACTTATATAATTACTTAACATAGAAAGCACTTCATAAATATGTAGATTTATGTACATGTACATATCCCACTTATATGACAGATTAAACTGACTGGTATAAAATCTCAATCCTCACAATGACACCTTATGCATGTACTTCATAAACAACTCTACAATGCAAATTTAAACAATTGCTCTAAAAATGATTAAATCTCTCTATATTTTAACAGGACAGCACTCATCACTCACACCCCAAACATTAAAAGGGAAAAAAAAGGGAGTACCAAGAAAGAATCATTGATGTAACTCAAACAGATACTAGTAAACGAATAGTGGTTGGTACAGTGGCTACAAATAGTATCTCCCCAAGTTTGGAAGCGTATCTATGATTTTTTCAGATATTTGAATGAACATATATTGAGGAAAAATAAAAATAAAAAAGTTCTTGTTATTAGTTCATACTTGTTCATAAATATGACATTTAAACACAATCTCACATCCACATCTGCACATGGTCTTCTGTTGTCAATATCACGGTCAGTAAGATTTTTATCATCACAAAATAAGTTTCATTACTTATTTTGACCCATTCTCGATACTCCAAAAGTATGTATAAATTGTAGATATATGTAATTTGTACTGTTATAATAATTACCTGCATTCTTCCTGCAGAAGCAGATGAGGTTGGACGTAAAACTTGACACGGAGCTGGAACCTGTACGGTATTGGTCCATTCACTTGCTTACACACTGGGTTTCTGCTGTTCAGCCATAACAGCTCACCCTTAGCACCTTGGAACTGGAGTCCAAAGTAGTCCTGTTCCACAATCCCTAGTTGCTGGCAAACCTAAAAAATTCAAAATTCAATACTTGTATTTAGCCAAAGAATATTTTCCATTTATTCAGTGCTTGCCTGTTGGACCATTATACTATAAAATGACCTTTCTTGGAACCTTTTTTGTGAGATTTTTTAATAGATGTATATCATGTGGATTTAAGGAATAAAGAATATGGTGGGTCACTTATATTTTCTTAAATGGAAGCTGAGTGCATCTTGCATGGACCAAAATGACCAATGTACCACTCTAACAAAGATGGCTTGCAACAGAGTTACAATACACTGTATATGCCCCGGCCTTTCCCTATATAAAAATTGTTTCTTGATAACTATATATAGTCCTTGAATGCTTTAGCAGTATATAGTATATATGTTATTGAATTTAATCAACTCTTATTCGTAGAAGCAATACATCTTTCCGCTTCATCCCATAATACAGACTTGTTTCATTTAATACTGTTTAACATCCTCGTAAAAACTGTAAGCTAATTATGAAGCAGACACTGTCAAAAAGAAAGAGTAGTTATACCTATACATGTATATGACAGAAAAGAAGATTAAAGTCCCAAGCTCCTTAATATACTGTTTCCAAGTCATTGAATAATGATGGATTATGTACATGTATATCTGACTTTTTTTTAAACCAGTAATTTCCATCAATGTGTTAATTAACATGATATATTATATACATGTATGTCCTAACAATCGACAATCATGTATCTCTTCACCATCAAAATACATGTACTTAATTTTTATTACCAATGGGACCTTATATATTTTTGATCAATGAACAAATTGAGTTATTGCACCACTGTAAGATTTTTTTTTTTTTTTTTTAACTAAAAAATGTAATCAATCATGTCTTTATGAAGTAATTGTCGTTAGATGTAGATTGTGTTTTATGAATAATTCTGTGAAATAGACCAATAGAACACGAGAACGATTGCTAAGCTAGATATTTGCTAAAAATAGAACCCCTCCACTACAGCTGATCGTGCTCTGCCAGCTGACCGACCTCACAATAACAATTGTTTGAAATTTACGTTACATCAAATATTATGAATTTACATGCTCATTTCATCTCTTATCATACTATAAATTTCAACGACCGAGCTGTCAACACGATAAAATAGTAAAGATCTCCCCGTTCTTTGTTCGAATACACACAGAAAGGCCGGTGAAACCTGAGGTTGGACTTTGGACCCTGGTCGATCATTGATCACGGCGTGTTCATATAGGATCGTTATTAAAGAAAACGACAGCGATTTTGTTGTACACAGTGAACTAACATCATACTAATTAATTGTTAACTAAATATTATGTGTATTGTTGGATAGAAATAAAATCGTTTTTATGGAAACATAAACTCGTCTGTTACTAATCCATCATAAGGTAAACTGACAACTTACCTTTTCCAGAACTTCTTGTCCATTCGACTTAGGGTCCACTTCTACTTCTAAAACTATCGAATTTGGTTGTGTTATTTGACAACGCATCTTGAAATTGTTAAAAAGTAAACATTAACCGCCTTTCCTACATTTTATCACCATAGTATAATGGTTTTAATCACCGCATGCAACTGCTACACAACACACAGCATGTAGGTTAAGAAGCTGATCACATGGGCACTGTATCAATTCAACCAATCAGCGACGAGGTTACCAACCTTGACCTATCTGATTTTCATAAGGCGGAGTTAACCCCTACAGGCTGACACTTGTAAATATTTTGCCTTTTAACACGTGTTCATCAACAAGATTTATTCGTGTTTCCGTAATGTCGACGGGCAGAACCAGGTCATGCATATGCAAGTGCATCTTCGTGTTACCTAACTAGGACAGGGAACGACAACAGTAACTTATACCAGAGACGTATAATACATACGTCTCTGCTTATACCACGGAATGCTATCTAAGTCCGTGCTACGTATATACGTTACTGTTCCAAATACGGGACACAGCTCATGCTATGTCAACATTGCGTCATCGTTTTAAATAACCCACCCTAGTTGCCGAGTGTTAGGATAGGATATGGGACAAACCAGAGACGTAAATTCAGTTGTCATCGTATAATAATATATGATAAATATGATTATAATTTTTCTCACAAAATTGCTTTTTCCCTCACCATCCTAACTGTTTACATAGACCAGAACATTTCTTGGCGCTATATATTCCAGTAGCTGAGTAGGCTATAGTAGTTCAGTTGACAATTGTTCTCGCTTTGTCCGAAATTACTGCCTAACTAATATAAATAAAAATCAGATAAATTATTTCGGAATTGTTCTACCCAATCAGGTATCTCGATTGTGGACGTTCCTTGCTAAGAAATTACCAATGTATGCTGACCAGTGCAAACTTTTTTTTTTTAAATTTAGATGCCGCAGAGACGTATGTACTCCATGGCTTTATATGTCTCTGGATGCCGTCATATTAACAAAATATACAATAAGGATGATGCTATAATATACAGACTAGCTAGGTTTGAAAGAAGGTAGCATGAATGAAAAAATAGGCTAGGTCGGTCGGGATTAATTTTTATTTTATTTTATGTTTTAAAAAAAAAAAATTATAAACACCAAACATATTTAAGTCTTTTAAGTACATTAATTAATATTGTATTTAAATATGCTTCGATACCTGCTTATGAAGTAGTAGTGAGGGTATAGTTGCCTTGTTTTAGGTAGACAAGTTATCCCAACACATGATGGACTGCGTTTGCGTTAGAAAAATATTGTGAGGGTCGGAGGTAAAAACTACGGTCGGTCGGGGTACTTAAACATGCGTGCGTTTAATTGCTACATGCCTTTGTCGTCGTGCGCCATCCATCGTGCGTTAGTAAAACAATTACATGTTCGACTTCTTCTGCTGAACCACTTAACTGATTGACTTAAAACCTTGGTACATATTTCCGTATGAGGTCACAGGTATGTAGACGTTTAGCCCCAAATCCTGTTAGCCCCACCTGTTAGCCCCAGATCCCGTTAGCCCCAGATCCCGTTAGCCCCACCTCCAAATCCTGTTAGCCCCAACTATAGTACCTGTTAGCCCCAACTTTTT
>JAUMHH010180837.1:0-15062 GCA_032359455.1 Chlamys rubida
TCCGATCGGGGAATCGAGCCCCGGCCGCCTTGGTGAAAGGCAAGTGCGCTATCCACTGCACCACCCGACCACCCAATTTATGTATAAATTGTTTTGGGTGTAAGGGTAGTGATAGCGTAATGTCGTCGTTGAAGGTATGTGTTCGGGACGCGCGGACGGAGGTAACGTGTAGACCATATAGTTACAGCATAGGCTATGTTTTGAGTCCGAATTACGTTTGTTTGTTGATATAAACATATTTATCGCTAAGGGTACGATAGACACCGCATCGTTATAACTTAAAATGTAGGGTTGTATCGTGAAAAATATCTTTCTATTATCTATTCTTCCCCGCACTCACATCTCTTCTAGCATTGGCCTTTGTGACAGATCATAGACAGATATATGTTATATGTGAATATTTGCTAAATGTGAATATGTGTGTAATTTTGTGTTCAATATATAGGTTATACAACTTAAAATATATCTTATCCATTTTGTTGTGCAATTACTGATTTGTATACTAACTGTACTAATATTGTTTATTATTATATTTACAGTATATTTAGTATTAATAGCCAGTACAGGAAGGAAGACCGAAAAAGTGTAAACAGATTTGCAGATTTACAGTATCTACAGATTTGCAGGCCAGCTGTATTACAGAGCTTGTGTATGAGTAAAAAGTAATTAGTATTAAGTAGTACACGATTGAAGAAATCTTGTAGACAGGGGGCTCCCAAAAAACGTATCCTTTTACCTAATGAACATTTACCTATGATACACAAGGATTTTGGACGGTTTTTGCTGCTTACTGCAGATTTTATCATTATTATGTAATATAGATATTTTTCACTTCAAAATGTGTATAAATACGCAATTTTTAATGAAACATGACGAAATCAATACATTTCATATACAGACATATATTTTGTCTCTGTATTACTCACCACATTGCAAGGTTGGCAAGGCGCAAGTGTACTTGGACTTGGAGCGTTGTCGGCAAATGTCAGAATGTTTAATCAGTTTTAAAATATTTGATTTGAAATCTTCACAACCCGTTATCAGAGAAATTTATTTCCATATTGTAAAGATAGTCTAAGCGGCCAATTTACACAACAAGGCAAGTATGTGCACGTTGTGCTTTTGATAGCCCATCAAAACAGTAAGGTAACCAGTACTCTTCTGAATAAGTTCAGAAGTTAAAGGGTTTTCAATGCCCCTCCTCTTCTGTTTCAACAATAGTTTTGACCAATTTGCATTTCCAGTTTTTTAGTTCCTAGCATCACCAATTAGACCTAAAAGGACAAAATATCTATATGATGCAGTGTAATTCATGTATATATTACCAATTTGTAAAGGTACAACCACCTTAGAGTAATATGATATATTTGTAATTCCGCCATCACAGTAAGTCCAATCAGAGTCATACGGAAGTTAAAACGGCCAGTCATTGAGGGTCATACGGTGATCTTAATAGCCCGACAATACACTGAGGTAATTCACGGTACTTTGTAATAGATCTGTTATGAACATTTAAGTGTATCATTATCGCGTATATGTATGTACTGTGAAATGAAATTAATGAAATTAAAGACAAAAACGCTTTATGGAGAAGACAGAAAACAATTTTTAAAGACACATAAACCCCTGTTCTCATAAGAATAGTTCATCTGGAATAATTTACAGTGTTAATATGAATTATACTTTGGTTGAGCTTTCTAAACTTTGATTCCGATAACATTTATATATATGAATATATATAGATGATTTTCCACGATGATTTTCCACAATGCCTCAAACATCCAACATTGAGACAATACAGGCTCTAACGGGCATATATCTTTTCAAATATCATTTACAAGCTTTGATATATTTATGCAATTAGCAAATCCTTATTAAGAAATTATATATGATAATTCTAAATATGTTAAATAATACAATATTTGTGACTATGCCCTTAAAAAACAGTGAGTGTAACATGTGACACTAACTTAATTTTTGGAGATCGGTTTAATTACAACAAATTACAACACTTAAAGTCCTTTCAATGTTTTATTACTCTAACAAAATAAAAATTAAACAGATGTAAAAAGATAATTTACCCTTTGAACTTTGCATTTTTACAAATACGAAGAAACTTATCTTGGACTCATATACTCTGACTATATAAATCAACATAACCATTTATAAAAATATTTCACTCTCCGTATAAAATTCAAAACAATGAAGTCATGATAATATTAATCTGCTTCACAATTTGTCAGAAAACTACGTACATAATTTTCTTTCGTCGGTTTGATGAGAAAATACTGATATTTACTATTATGCTTAATTCGGGAATTCTCTTGCAGCAAAACTTAAGTATTAGCAAAAATAACAGGGCGATAAATACAATAATGAGGTGTATCATTTTTCCACCGTTATACACAAATGATAATTATTTAAAAATAAAAACTAGTAATATAAAAATACATGTATCAAACAGTCACGTAGAACATTGATCATTATTGCGCTTTGCAATGTCACCATTTTTCTCATCACAATTATGACGTTATAATGGATTTGGCAGTAAATCGACGAAACTTTTTAAAGTGATTAATATAAAGAAAATTTTATTCTTTTAAAATGTTGGGGAAAAGCGAGGTGGTATTGAAATATATGATATTATATTACAAACTTATTGGAGCATCGTATTGAAATGATAGAGAGAAGTTGATACTTGTAATTGTAAAGGAATGTATCATGTTCGTATTTCTCATTATCATTATCCCCAGAATGGATTCGATATATTTGAATACATGATTATATTTCAACACCTCGCCGTTTGGCAACAAGTAAAGGCATCAATAAAAGATAATAAGGCCACATTGATCGCATGTATTATGGTGACGTCACGAGACGGCATAATCCTGAAATAGAGTGCGGTATATAAATTATCCTGTAGTTACATGAACAGTAACTATAAAGTATAGTCTCATACGAAACCCGTACACACACAGAGTGTTGGGTGACACATATGATTACAGGTAGTTATATATTTGAAACTGATTCATCCGTCTCCTTCCAGATGGGCCTCTACATGAACATATTCTATCTCGACCCAATTTAGTCATTTAAATCAGTCATATGTAACAGTTGTTTCTTGACCATATTGTGTTAGGGAAAGAACTTCAATTCATAAAGTAGTCTATAAGACGCCATCCTTATTAGAGACACTATTTATCACAATGACAGTCCAAGACAAAAGAAGCATAGGAATGATGTGATGCGACCCCGTCGTCAACGATTTTTGTATGGTGTAACTGTCGGTTCCGTTTCCTGCTTTTTAGTAATAAGCAAGCTATACACTACACAGATTAGTACGGTGCTCGTCATGTTAACATGTACGTGCGAGATCTGTAAGTGTATCGACCTTCAACATTCTGAAAACATAAAACATAACATTGTACATTCTGAAAACATAAATATCCTATATTACACAATGTGGTCAGGTGTTCACTATTTCAAATTCATAATTCGTCATGGTTACTTTTCTTAGGCAAAGAATGATTTTACTGTTCACAAATACAACAGTCAATGAATATTCTAACGGCAAATGTAAGAATGATGGAAACCTATTAAATAAGTCTAGGCCTTTTTGATAAGCAGCTGTAATGCTAATGTTTTGTCGAACAACTAACATCGTTATCGTTGGAGCATACTATTTTATGCCGTTGATTCGAAAGTTTAATTCTGGTTGTATACATATGTGTGAATGATATACTTAGAGGTAAGGTAAAACCTGAAATCTTTTCATTTAAACATAGCTTAGCGCGTGGTAAGTTAACTGCCCAACGGAAATGATTTAGAATTGTTCAAAACGTTATGAGATTGAAACGTATTATTGTATTGTACTATTTGTATGGATTTTAGCCATTATAACGACAAATCTGACAATAATGCGAAACGAACTCGATGGGAGCATGTTTGTAATGACGTAACCATTTGATCATGATAATTTTACATACGTATTGAGGATCTCCGATGTTGTGGTCCATAGAGGGACGAGGAAAACGGAACACGGGGTTATCAAACTCCTTTTGTGGTCTGTCTTCATCTGCAATAAGATATCAATGATGAACCGAAGGGTACCACACTAGTCTTGCTTTAATAAAAGTCATAGAAAGTAGCAACGTTATTTAGTGAAGTTATACTTCGGTTGGTTGCAGGGATTATGTTAATTTCACATCATTCACATCTAATGTCTAACACACGAAGCACACAATGATATTATTCTTGGTATAATGTCATTTAAAGAAATAGCAATGGATTGTATTGTAAGTACAAATTCAATAGCATCACTCTCGGAATATCATGTCACAATATGTTTAGAAGTGAACAGTAATAAACAAGTTACAGACAATGCAAACAAGCTAAATCTCATATCAAGACAGTTAAACATGACATAACGTTACTTGTTGTTCATTAATGCTACGACAGATATTATTGTTTACATTAACAATCACAGCATTTTATGAAAGGGACAGAACTCTAAAGATTTCCGTATCAGCTTCACATTCCGTCAGTCTGTCAATACACAATATAAAAAAAAACAGTGGGATAACGTTATTCCAGTCAGTACCGTGTTAAATTTCTTTATACACAATAGATACGAGCAGTTTATTGAATCTTTTTAAAAAAAATTACCTTTAGTATTACCGCTATCGGTGGACTTTGTTTTCATGACCTGTGAAAATATACATAAAAAAGCAAAAAGAAATATTTGATCAATGTATCGACAAAATGTATCATGTCAAAAACAAAATAATATATAATATTATTATATTCTAATCGGAGTGGAATGTCATATTATCAATTGACTTAGAACTTCCGGAAGTTCATCAACCACTAAAAATTGAGTTCATATTCACTACCTGTAATTTGCTTCCGGTTTTTGAAGACTGTGTTCTGTATTCAAATCGTTTGATTTTTTTCTCTAAAGCTCTTCTGACCTACATAAAATAAAAATGTTACAACCATGTAAATATAAACAGCAAGAAAATACTGTATACCGGAAAACTTACGTCCTACGCCGGTAAATCCTAATTAGCTAGTGTCAATTCTGCCTTTCACAAATGATTACTATGCTTATCATATCGTTTACTAATATTCGCTGTAATGAAGAATCCGCCCCATTACAGAGGGCCAAAAAGGCGACAGTTAAACAAAAATGAACATTTGCAGGTATACAATATTTTGTGAAAATGTTTTAATTTTTGTTGGCAGTTTTAATTACCCATTTTCTTGGATGAAAAAAACATTCTCACAATTTATCTAAAAGATTTTAACCTCAATGCTAACATATACTATAATAAGTATGAAAGTCAACCAGTAGAGGTTTGCTGTATCTTTATTAAAAAAAATAAACAAACAAACAAAAATGTATATAAATACAAAATTAGATAAAAAAAATCAATAACAAAAACAAAATCTCACCGGCACGTTGAAAATACAGTAAAACAGGAATATGAAGAAACCCTGAAAAATGACAAAATAATGATCAATTATATTTTCGATGACATTTTTATATTGGATTTTGAGAACGTAATTTACTATTTCAAAATATTTGCATACCTAGAAATATGTATATGTTAAATTTGTTTGTTTGTTTATATCAGAGATGTCGAGTTAGAATAATCACGTTAATCACTTCTCACTAAATATAGCTTTTAACTCATTTCCCCTGAAATTTCATAATGAACTATTCCAACCTTTGAATAACAAGATTTTAAATGTGTCTTCAGGGGGTGAATGCCGTAATACGGAAGAGCATTAGGGCCATGTCGAAAAAACAATCGATTTTTTGTGTTAATAACTCGAAATTTCAAGCTAATGCTCTTCCGTAAAATGTGTTAATTCTGCAAAATCACGAAACGAGTGAGAGTCCAAGTATTTCACTGAAGACACACTTTCGATATGGCCAAAGTCGACACAAAAAAAAGATAAAATCGTGAACCAATGTTATTTAGCATGCATGCCCTCAAAACCGATGAGAACATTAATACATGAATAATATGATGTCATCACAATCTGAGTAAATATAAAATGTGTATATATAACAGGAACGCACACCATTATGCTATGATAATAAAAAGAGGGGAGTAGAGATAATGCTATCTTGCCTGTAGTGAATTGGTAACAGCAAACAGGTACTGGAATACGATAAGGTCGTCATTAACGGATATAACTCCAAATATCCACGTGACACCCAAAACCGGGAGTAGCACTGTCAAACTCCTAATCCCTGTGCTGTAAAACACAATAGATGACATCTTATGAAAGCTTGAAAAAGGGACCAGTCGGTCTTAAAACGTTGCGACACGGTTAATAGTACATTGTTGGTGTAGAAAGTAACACTTTGATAGAAGAGATGACAGTTTCAGATTTCAGAAGAACTTGGAGCTGTTCAGAAATAAAATGTGAAAATGATACATTTTTTCATGTAGTGTGTAATATCACATTTAGGAATGTTGTGAGAAACATGAATATGACGCCATGACTTTTAAGTCGAAGGGAAACACGGTGGCGTGTTCTTTTGTACTTTATTCAAAATGTTTTTGAAGAAATATGTCTGTTTGAAAATTATTTTGTGACGCATGTAATAAAAGTTTCTGAAACGCGTTCCGTTTTTACACACTTTCTTAAACACGCAGAAGCAAGTTTCATAAAAAAATCGACCCATATGACTTCATCACTTAACGTCATTGTATACATGTTTCCTAAAATTGACTGTTTAATAACATTTTACGTCGTTCTTATTTACCACACACTGTTCTTGTGTGTGACGTCATAATGAATCATCTGAGACACGTTATGCTTCATGCTAAATGCTTGGATCATTTAAAAAATACTCAAGTGATAATTTCATCTGATACACGCTTACTAAAATTAACTAGTCGTTAACATGTTTGATTAAAAATATTCCAAGTGGAATTGTTTCAAATTATTCATAAATTTGGTTTGTGTTTTACGTCCTATTAACAGCTATGGTCATTTAAGTACGTGCCAGGTTTTGGTGGTGGAGGAAAGCCGGGGTTCCCGGATAAAAACCACCGACCTACGGCCAGTATTCATAAATGTATCAACGTACAATTGTTTGCTTAGAAAATAACGTGGTCACAAAACATTTGTATTTTAAAAGTGAATATTTTGTGAAATGAATACAGCCGAAATTCGTATGAAACTTAAGAATTAAATATATGTACAATCCAAAAGATCAACATTTAATGAGACAGTTTTTTATATTTCTTTTGAACATGCTATTGTTTAGAAAACAAAGGGATCGGACAATAGGCAGGCCTATATAAGTCCTCTCCAGTGTTTTTTTATATATTTTGAAAACAATATAGAACAACTCACACAATTTTCTGTTTTTCTGTTTTTGTTGAGATGAACTGTGACGAAAACAGAGCTTTCATTACACAGAAAATGACGATGATATTCACCTGTAAAACAACAAAATCAATATATTTTAAATATCGGTATTTCCGCTGTATTTTTTAATACCAAATTGCAGTATACGTTTAAGCATATCAATACCAGTGGAAGGGTTATAAGGTAACACGTGCTATCAATATTATTTTTCACAATTTAATTGCACAAAAATGGGTAAAACAACAAAACAGCGAAAACACTTTTTTGTGGCTTAAAAGAACTATTAGATTAAGAACAATACGTATTTCAAAACAATTCTCTTAAAAATTTACACAAGGATATTAAAAGTTTGAAAATTATCAGTATTCGTTTGATTAAACTATATAATTGCAAAAGCAATATATAACTCGAAGATATAAAGATTAATAATAATATGCATTCCATTGAGGTGAAATATTGAAATTATTATATAAAAAATCAAAAAACACTCGTCATTTGTAATTCCATGCGCAAAGTACATCATACTAGCAAGCTACGTCAATTTTGTATTATTAAGCGAATGGACATTTCCCTATGGCATCTACCACTCCCAGAAGAGTTTTCAGTCCTGAATCCCCATTATGTAAAATTAGATACATTCAATACCTACCAGTATGACACCGACTGCGGGTCCAACAAAGGAATATAAGACGCCGTTTGAAAGTGTAAGCCAGCAGCTGTAACAGTGTGCCCGGTAATGTTTACATTTGTTAAAGTGTCTTTTAAATTTGAAATAAAAAACGTTTAATTAAAAATAAAACTATATCACTGAAAAGGAAAATTTATAAGAAAAATAAAACGTTTAAACATAATGAAAATGAATTTTAATAATTGACAATATAATTCTATAGTTGATAATAAACTACTTTTATATTATTGACAATAGAAATATATAATTGAAAAGAATGAGCGTGTATCGCTCACCTGTTTCTTATGCTAATTAAATGTAAAATGTTGAAATGTCTCTGTAACATGTTAATTTCTAACCTCCTACAGAACGGTTTTATATTGAAACGATACATAGTAAAGTGAAAATTGTCTAAAACCTACGATGGAGAGTAAATGGAATTAGTAGAGTGGTTGTCTTCATAAACAGGTGGTCATTATAGACAGGTATGTATGGAATATAAACGCAATTTGTGGTATCCTGATATTTATAGGCAGGAGTCCTTTATAATAAATTTGTCACTGTACTGATGGGTGCTGGAACACAGTAAATAGTACACTCGGCTTTCAACAAGATGAACTGGGTTTGATTCCCAATTGAAGGACAACAGCTATTGTGTCGCCTGTCCAACAACAAGTGTTTTCTCCGGAAACCCCTTTATCTACCCACATTAAGAGCTCCTGAGTGCTTATTTCGGGGATTGAATAATATCACTAAAAAACTGTTTAATTAAAAAGAAATGTAATGTTGCATTCGTCTTCATGATTTATGATATTTTTGTAATGTGATTAAAAAAACATAAAAACAATTAGAGATGGTTTTATCGCTGATTTTTTTTGACATTTTTAAGTTTTATGATAGACAATACTTCCTTATCAATATTTCTTGTCAAATTTATTATATAAAAATTACACTTAATCATCTTATAAGTGTCATATTCCATATTATTTGACTCTTTACGTTGAAATTGTAATCGTAAAACCTAGCAAGGTTCTTCAATTTCACATTCAGATAACGAATGATTCATTGACAACATCCGTTGTATATATTTCCAAAGTTTAAAATCAAGGACACCACAGACTCTTCTACTTCAGCCGCTTTTCTTGATCTTGACTTAAAACAGGACCAACAGGGACGACTAAGCTGTACAATAATCGAGTCGAACGTGAACTTTCCCTTTCTTGATATCAACATCCCTGTTTCCCCTACTTACGATGTTAACATGTCGTAGTTAATTCGGTAATAAAGAGCCTGCTCCGAATATCACGACTTCTGTTATGGATGTGGGCTGCTGACTGACAAAGTTACAACACATGGCTTCAAAAGATACAGGTTGATGAAGACTATGGAAAAGTTTTGTAGTCGTCATCAGGATCTGAGAGAGAAATATGCGATTTCTTTGTGCACTATTAAGGCTGATGTTTTTGATTATGCTCATTAAAGTGCCTGGTGGTTTTGTTGTAACTACCCGAGTTCTCTATATGAGGACGTGACATTACGTTGATTCGAGTTAGATTTACATTGCGGGTATCATCGATGAATCAGAAGACGGTTACCCTTCGGAATACTTGGTTTATTCTCATTGTACTTTTGCAAAGGGTGCCCATGTTAATATTTCCTTTGTTCATAATTTGCCCTATTGTTATCGATTTCGAGTTTGAATTATGGTTTTGTTGACACCTCGGTATTCTCTTGTTGTTTTTTTGTATAGTATATACTTAACTGTTTTAATATAAAGCATGCTTTCCTCCCTTTAAGTTATGATTATTTGTCATATTATGTTATTTTTATATATACATAAAATACTTACTAATCTTTAGAGTGGTATTCGTTGTTATATCGTATACCGACCGTCACGCCCACTACCACTAAAGGAACACCTGCAAGTAAAATGGTTTAAAATCACTCAGATACATCAGACAAACAAACGAAGTTAATATTTTATCCAATTCGCCCATACGTCATAAATCTTCATTCCAAGTGTGATTATTCCTCTGGTAAGACCTTCTTTGAGGGAAAATATTAAGGCGATGTATGGATATACGGATGAGATATTATCTAACGTTTAAATTTCATTTCATTTAAAAACAGATATAGCAAACACGTGAGAATATTAATGAGATTGTTTAAATTAATAAAAACATAGTCACGTGACAGCATACATACAAACATTGTTCGACAGAAATAATGTCATTGATAAAGCATTACTACAGAATTTCTGCAATATATTTTTAAATCAGTATTTTAGTTTCAAGGTCGAAACGGTTGTATGCAATATTCTCTCTTTAATCTGGCTATTCAAACGGAGCTACATAGAAACGGGGGTCATAGAAGAAATATGATCAAAAAGATATTCGAGATAAATAGTGCTTTCTCTTCTTAATATATGAGTTTGCAAATAACTGATCAATGTGTCTACTAACCCCATCCAAGTAGAAGTAACCATCTCAACTTTGATACAGCTTGATAGACAAATGTCACGGATATGAGAAGTTGAATTCCTTCCGCCAGCATCAGACAAAACGTCGCTAGGAAAAAGTAGTGTAGTAATGCGGCTATCACGGTACAAAGCGTCTGCAATTTAAAATAAAATTAAACATTTAATTCAGTCCGGTCTAGATTTTCGCTTTTTCTCATAAAATAAAGAAATTGATGACGTTCAATACAATCAATCGCTAACACTAGTAAAAACGTTATCTTCGTTTTAAGAATATAAAAAAAGTATTTTTTAAACTTATCAAAGTCGAATATAGCGATTGCAAACATGTTTTATGTTTTCAAAGAACATGGCTTGGGTTGATACGATATGTCTAACACCATATCAAACGAAATGTCTGTATTGAATAGCGACTGTACTTCTTTTTTAATCTAAATTTCGTCGTGCACTCTTTGAAAAGATTACTTCATGAAATTGATAAATCGTGTTCTTAAACTTTTATTGTCTTGATAAAGTTTTCTTGTATCTTTATAATAACAAACCAATTTTCTTATCACGAACATGACCTAGTTTTGTTTCATATCATCGGCAATTTATGGTAAAAATAATTATCAAAAATTCATCGTAACATGCTCATTAATAATTTGACAATTGATTAACTGAAATATGTAATTAAAGTTCTATAACACTACAAAATATGTTGCACATACTTACATTGTCTTGTGTTTTGTCAATACCCGCGAGAAACAATACATAGGCAATGGTTAGCGCTGCACACAGGTTCAGTAGTAAACGGTTTCTGTCACTTTTCAAAAATCTTTAGAAGCAAAAGATTGGTTAAAAAGACAATATTCACTTTAATAATACGAAGTGAGGAAGCATCTTTTAGACAATGTATCAAGTGCATAAAGAAATTCCAATAAAATAAATATTTATTGCACCATATAAAGATTGTATCCATTCAGAAGTCATCGATGATTCTTTCTAAAGCATGAAATACATAACGAAAGAGTTCTCATAACATATGTAGAAATCCTGAAAAGGGGGAAATGTGCCTAAAAATACAAATTAACAACTTTAAGCTACAAAATATACTTCATATTTAATACCATTTTTATGTAGTTCGTGCGAGATATAGTGTTATGAGCCTACTCGTTCATAAACATATTACTTTCAATGGAAAATTTTACCTAGTAAATCACTTATATGTAATCGCTCCTATAGTAAGTAGAATATACAAAACAACATGAATATTAAACCATTTAATACAAATCAATTAACTTTATTTTAATGTTAAGTATTTGTAATTGGCTCTCTTGAGTCTATACGAAAACAAAAACTAGCTTAAACTATAATTGAAGTAAATTGTAATATTGTATATAGCATATATACCTCCACAGCTTCAGGTATACGACCATTGTTGTCACTGTTGATAACACCGAAAGGATACAGCCCACAAAACTGATTATCCGGAGAACATAGGAATCCTACAAAATCGTCAAACGAAATATTATTGTAGAACATTAAAAGATGAATGATCAACGACGCGCAGCATATTGTTATACGGTTACATTAAAATACATCGACATACGTCCGACAATAGTGTGCAACAATTTACGGCAATCTACTTAATTTTGCTGGTCGCGTAGTTTGTGTAAAACCTGGTTTCCTTAAATTACTTGAGTTTTATAAACCATAGTTGAACCTTTGAAAAAACAAAATTATACAGTTTGAGAAGAAAGTTTTACGAATTGATTAAAAGCAGATGAAATGGTAGTTGGAAATTTATCATTAATACTGTAGAATAACACATTTCCTGATATAGTAAAGTAAAAACATTGCTTTTTTGCCTTCAACTGTAAACTCAAGACGTCATCCCATTGTTACCTGTGACGTATCAATGGTTATAAAAACGTTTCTAAAGAATATCGTATATTTTTGTCAATTCATCATTATGTTAGATGAACGTAACACAATCACAGGTGATACATGTAGCACCTTAAAACTTTTGTAATAGATACAGTTTGTCAAAAATAGTTTAAACTGAATCAACTGTTTCGTCCTTCTATGACCCATCGGTGATGCTAGGGTCCAACAACTACTGTTGAAACAGAGGGGCAGGTGCTTAAAACAAAATATCAAATACTTTTACATACCGTCACCTCTATAGGACTAATAAGAACGGCGAAGTTTGTCAGATGTGTACACTGACAGGAATTGTTTACCCAGCTACAGCCCTGAGATAACCAGCCCTGTGTTCTGTAAATAGAAAAGATAAATCGAGAACACCTTCCATTAACGTTATTTTTTACATTTATATCCAAACAGCAAATTATAAAGGTTCAGATTTGCTACATAGAAAACTGTTACAATTGAATATAGTTATAACCTATTGAAAAACCTGCTATTCTAGTCAAGTTGTCGTATGTTACAACAAATTCCACTTAAGGCGTTAGCTTAGCTGATGATGCTACAGCATAAAATCCCGGGAATGAGATCAGTAAATTTATTTCACTCTAAATCTATCATTAATCATTTGCTGAACGCCGGAAGCTTTTCATCGGAATCTAATTTATGTCTTTTTCCGCCGTCCGAAATTAGGGCAAAGTGTTCATAACAGCAAATAATAATAAACAATTTGATAAGCAAATTAGGTAAAAGTATATGACGAAATAAACACTGGGTAAATTTGGAGTTTACTGGCGTAGTCCATCGTTTCGAATATTGCCACCACAATCCGCAATATCCAATGACGCCAGAGTTGTTATGATTACATTTCATTTCCGGTTATACATTTATACATTATAGCTCATTGTAATATCTATACAACCTATGCTATACTTACTCGTTCCAGAATACACATTTCTTCCTTGTGTTGTCCGTCAGGTTATTCTGATAAGAAAGATGGAAGCATTTTACCGCGCATATGTTTTACAAATTCTAGTGAATGCTAATATCTTGGAGATATTGATACACATATGCATACGCATTCAATGCCAACAGTTTGTAGCCTTTGATATGACAAAAAATAGTAAATTAATCGTAGGGGACAACTATGCATACTATTGCATTTTATAATGAATGCTTTATATTCGAAAATATAACGTGACAATATTACTGGTTTGAAAACGTGTAATTATTACACAATGGAGCTAAAGACATTATAAACAGGATCTCATTGTAAAGGCAGATATTGCAAAAGTCTCCAAAACTACCCCGCAGTCGCAATTAAGGCTAATTGAAGTCACCGGTCTGTTTGTAACCGGATATTTCACCTATATACTAAATAAGATTGAAATTGGTCAATACTTAACTTTCATCCAATCAGAGGCCGAGGCGGCCATTTTAGAAGCGCATCTGCATAAAGAAGTTTTTTTTTGCACATACACATGTGGCCACCAATACTCGTAATAGTTCCGTTTGAACACGCCTTGTAGTTTCCGATTTAATAAAGGACTTAATAAGCATTGCTGACATGGAACATTTAAGTTCAAATCAAATTGATCATTAATATTGGTTCAAATTGAAAATACACTGAACGTAAAAATACGTACGTTTCTTGCAAGCGTATCGGTGTCAAAGGTCAAAATAACGGGCGTCGTAAGGTTACTCGTGTTTGCACCGATAAGGGACAGTGACAGGACTTCAGATGTAAAATGATGAACACCATCAGAGCTACAGAATATATATATAAGATCGAATAAATAAGTGCAAACTTAAATGTTATAAAGCACCTTTTCGGTGCCATTTTCCACAACGGTATCACTGATTTAAGATGTTACCAAAAACGAAAAATTACAAAACTTTTCATCGAAAATTTATATATGTTATTTCTGCAACTTACTATTACTAGGCCATGTTTTTCTTAATTCCATAATTGATTCACCTATACTTTTATTTTGAAGTGAGATTCCCAATTTTTTAATAGGCTATTCTTTCTAATTTCAAACTTGATTTACCTATGTTCATTTTGAAGTCAGGTTCCCATTGTCTGACTTGGCCAGTTTTGTTTTCTTAATTTCAGATTTATTTACCTGTTTTTATTCTGAAGTAAGGTTCCCATAGTTTTATAGAAGGCAGCGGTAAATGTAACGTTACCTGTAAACAAATGGAAATGCTGTCGATTTAAAGTACCATAGAGTTATTTTATCAGCAAGGTGTCAATAGTATGTCCTCGTCATAAAAACATCATAGCATAACACTGATTTAAAAATTTACAAACAAATACTTATTCAATGAATCATATAACATCTTTAAAAACTGAAAGCATAAATATGTTCCTGGTGCGCAGAGAAGCACATGAGTAAGTGCAACTCGGTTTTGTGACCTTTGTCGTTCATTTAATAATTTTAGCCTTTCTTTCGCGATAATTGTGATATATATCACAATCGACATCGAAGAGCTATTTGAGTGGTTTATAGTAATCATGGGTAAAAACTGAATATCTTGGAATTCCGTCTTTGCGTATTGCAGAGTTATCTTCTCTTGTGAGCAGGTATTGATTGTTACGTCATTGGTTTATGAGAG
>JAUMHH010180848.1:0-15061 GCA_032359455.1 Chlamys rubida
GATACAACGTCATAATGCGCCGTGAATAAGGTGTCCGTAGTTTGGCGCCATTACTCTAACTATTACATTTCTCGACAGCTGTAACGTTATATACCATTGACCCTACGTATACATGGAAGATGGACGTTCCATCCATTGAAGAGGTACACACTAATCAGAACTAAACACCGAATATTAAGCAGCATTTTTATTTCTATTATATCAAAATACTTCGAAAAAACTATATATAAGCATTGAACTGCGTTGATATGACAATTACAGTTTAAATGAATGTTACAGCTTTGCAGGCACACAAACCATAATGTGCTAGCGAGAATTATGACGTTTTGCCTGCAGCGCTGTGTCATTCATGTAGACTGTAAAAACCATACCAAAGCAGTTCAATGATTAGATATTGACCCTCGTATGGTATTGTCACTATAGAACTGCTGCAGTGACTGTCGAAGATACTGTTTAGGAAGACAAAGGTTTTGAGTTTTATTTGGGGGATTCATTGTTAAGGTGTATGATGACATGTATGAACAGATCATACTAAATCCGTAGAACTAGACATACATAATGTAAATGACATTTACAAATTACTAAGCAAACCCGTTACTTGTATCCTGCCCAGCACTCTAGTGTTGTCATTCCTAACCACGCTCAAATATTCACATTTAAAATCATGACATTTTCAATTATTTTCCTATTTGACAATTTGCCATATTCAAGAGACATATTTGAGCTTCGAAAAAGGCAAAAGAAAAAAGGAACTTAACAGAAGTAGTGCAAATGAAAATGTCAGCTCCTTTTGGTACAAGTATATATCACAAGGTCGTAGTAAGGAGACATAAATGTCCGGTCTCGTCTGGAATCGAATTGACCGAGACAACCTTTCCCTGTTATCTAGCCTCAGCCAGAGTACACTTCAGACAGGCATCTATGTAGGAAGCAGTCATTAAATTTTAAACAGGTTCTTGATAATAAAAATAAAACGTGTAGGAAGTTATTTTTTTCTTATTTAAAATATGCAGTTACAATATGTCACGATACCCCCCGTTCCCTTGGAGTACGGTATAACCTCTAATATATTTTTTCACTTGGAGTACGATATAACCTCTAACCTGTATTTTTTCCCTTGGAGTACGATATAACCTCTAACCTATATTTTTTCCCTTGGAGTACGATATAACCTCTACTATATTTTTTCACTTGGAGTACGATAGAACCTCTACTATATTTTTTCACTTGGAGTACGATATAACCTCTAACCTACATTATGTATATGTTTTCCCTTGGAGTACGATAGAACCTCTAACCTATATTTCCAGGATGCACAGAGTGGAGTACGCGACTAGTGGAGGGGTGAACCTGAAGGAGAGGGGACCCTACAATCCCACCCCCGTCCACAACTACCTCAGCGGTACGGGAAAGTCTCACGTGTACCAGGGACCGGGCTACTACGTCCCCTTATCCAACTGCTGGATCCAGTTCCACGAGTACAAGGCCCTTCCGCCGAAAACCAAGAGGGACGCGGTACTGTTTGAGTCGGAAGACGCCTGGGTCGAATATCAACGAATGCGGGACGCTGCTCCAAAGCCTAGTGGTATGTTTATTAATTTAAAACAGTTCAGAAGATTGTTTTCATGTCGACTTACGAACAACAGTTGTAGTGCGTCGATACGTTGACCCTCCTATGCAGATTGAGTGCCTTTATGTTTCTATACAAATGTACGTACAAACTGTTTTGGTTCGTGGTTGCTGTCATTATTTTTCTTGTGTGAATCATTGTTACGTAGTTATAGAGAACAATCCTACTCCATGTTACAGTTAAAGGGAAATTGTGCTTGGTAATGTGTAAGAAGAGGTTACAATATTTGAAACCAGAAAATAACTGGATTGCATTACATTCATTTCTAAACCAGCTTTTGATATCAGGGAAAGTATTTAATTGGTTCATTGTAAAACACGTTTATATACTCTTGTGATAATTTCTGTGTTATTTAATACAACTTGTCATGTCTCGTGGTAGGTATCACGCTGTCAGGAGTGCCCACACAGTACACCGGTATCCCAGTGCCAAACCTACTTCCGTTCCAGACTTCCGCTTGGAATAGACGCTGGGATGGTGCGGGGTACTTTTTACCCTCCGGTGAGAAATGGTTCCACGACCACGATAGTCCCGCTATCCCTTCTGAGTCAAGGCTCTTTTACAACGAAGAGGACTGGATCAAATACAAGCACATGCTGGATAAGCCAAGCATGTCGACGCTTCAAAAATAGTACTCTTAACAGACAAATCTAATTGTATCGACTATTGAACAACTGTAGGCACACCGGGGATTTTTTTATGAAAGGAAGAAGGGTAGTAATTATACCAGCCGGACTGGACATGCGTATAACAGTTAAGATGTATTCCCCAGTGGCCTTACTATTGCTCCCAACTGAAGCCCTAATGCTGATGGCTGCCGTGAACAATGCTACAGTAAACTGCATGCTGTTTTCCCTTTTAAAGTTTAATGTTCCTCTACTCTAAACACGCTCATTTGACGAGTCGTCAAAGGCGCTGAACGAATTATGAAAAAGTTGATGGGCGAATTTTCATGGTTTCTTTAATTGTGTGTGACGAACATATCCTCGTGTCTAATCCAGTTTCAAACTCGCACAATATGAATTAGTGACAATCACCACGCCTCGTCCCATTAGCTCCTTTGTGCAGTCCTCAGGAAGGCCAGCACTGTAACCGGTAACACCCTATATACTGTGATACATTGCTAGGAGTTTACGGTCGGGACCAGGAACAGTGCAAGTGATGAGTGAGGATTTTATGCCACCAATCAAAGGCAGGATTCACTCAACAATTTGCAATCTAGAGTGAAAAGGACCCGAGGTTTTGGTGTACACTGAGAAGATAATTAACTGCCTCGTGCTGCAAAGTGTCTCAGACATTTATCAACGTACATTTATTACCTCACCCCTAGGTGGCGGCTGTAAACACGTTAGATATCGCGACTAAAATTTGCATACTTTATTCGCGTAAATTTGAATTAGTTATTGTGACATTGCTGCCCCTTAGCAGTGAATCCGGCTCTTGGAAATAAATTCAATATATCTTGAGATTCCGTTTACAAGAATGAAAGCACACCTAGTTTATAGAAAAAACTGAAGCCAAGTCTGAAGGTCTGATTTCATTAAGTATGTCTAATTTTTAATTATTCACATTTGATCTGGAACCTGTACACGCTGGTCGATACATACAAACAAAACCAATCCATAAATAGAAATATAAGTATAATTCTTTTGCACGTTTTATTTCTTATTTATATTTGAATTTAAACAGCAGAGATGCGATTGAATATAAGAGATAATGGTAAAACATGTACATGAACTGTGCTGCTAGTTAGGTCCCTGGGTTTGACGTAATGGTGTTCTTGACTATGTTGTTTGGATTCTGCGACAGTTAAAGTAATATGTTTGAAATGCTGGTAAAGAAGATTGATATACATGGTAAGTAAAGTGTGTTAGAAGGTGAACTACGTACCCCATAGCTGACAGTGTACAGCGAACACTGGGTACAAACCTATCAGGTCTGCGTCACTGTTCAACAACAGATGAGAGACGTGTAACAGTTGTGAGAGCGTGGTAATTTGATATACTTTATTTCAATCATGTTTTGTTTTTTGTCTCATAATTATTCTTATTTGTTACGGTCCACTATAATTTATATAATAAACGACTATCTGATATATTATATTTCTTTATTTTATTTAGTTTAAACAGTATTTTATTCAATATATGGCAGCGACAAAATAATACAAAATCAACAAAGAGGATTCGAAAAAAAGTACATAAGTACTTATCTTAATTCGTCTCCTTATTAATAAACCTGGCAGTAGGACGGCACTGTTACACATATTTTGATAGTATAACAGACAAAGAGAAGACGAAATCAGGGAGGGGAGGGCGGAAGGGGTGCATCAGGAAATGAAAAGAAAATGGTTACGAACCGAATAACGAGAAGAACTGCATTACTTAATTGAATCTGGTTGGAATGTGATTCATGAAAGGGTAACCCTAATGAGCTCTATATAAGGATGCATTAAATACATTGGGAATCTCTAAATTGCCTTACGTAATCCTATTAGGGCCGAGTTGATCAGAAAATAAGGAAATGAATCTGCCTCAACTTAGATAAGTTGGTCATATCATCTATTTTAGATCAACCTGATAATTTCGCATGCACAAGTATATATATAAGACTCCTACATTAATGCTGGTTGTCACAAGTTCGTTTAACACTATATAGAGTAATTTTGTTGTAGACGACAAACGTAAATTTATTGTTTAGAGACCAATGCCATTTTTTGATCATGCAACTCTTATGTCTGAATTTCGTTTTTGTTTTGTAAAGCTAATTATTCCTATTAGAAAAGTTTATAGCACCCTGTCCTTCAATACAATCTGCAGTTCTGCTTATAGTGCCGGAACGCTTATCTTTCCAGATCACACAATTTGTGTGCGTATGGGAATGGGGGTTTACATGAGATCATTCATTACGTCTTTTCACTTTTGATGTGTCTGTTCATCTAGTTTTTTCTTGAATTGACTTTCCGTTCGATTTTACCTTGACGTTATGATATTAATTTTCTATTGTATTTTACGTAGGGAACTGCTGGTTTATCGCCGGTGCGGCTGTAGTAGCAACCCACGGTAAACTAATAGAACGAGTCGTCCCTAACGATCAGGACTTCGAAGTCGATTATGCAGGTATGAGGGAAAATTGTCTAGTTCTGCAAAGCAAAATGTATTTTAAATACAAAGGAGGCTTTTTCTGAGGAAAAAATATGATCCAAGTACAATATAAGTGTTAATGAAATAATACAACAGGAACATTGATGTTGCCCTTTTAATTCTTTTTACTTTTAGTATTTTTCATTTGTTATTTCCATTGCAATTTTCTTTTTCTTTTCAATTTATTTATGAGGTTATGTTCCATTTGTGTCCTACCAAATACATAGGACACACATGTGATCATAAATGACTTGCAACATAACGTTTATATCCCTAGGTATTTTCCACTTCAACTTTTGGTGGTACGGTAAGTGGACGGAGGTGGTCATTGACGATTACCTGCCCACGGATGGTTTCCGACTTATCTACGCCAGGAACAGGGAGCAGCCAGATGAGTTCTGGCCAGCACTTCTCGAAAAGGCATACGCCAAGTAAGAAAACCTATGTTGTCCAAAGCAAAGGAAATATTATTCTTCTAAATGATGTGCGATGACAGTTTCATATTACTTTCTTCAGCATAGTTCTCGTGTAGTGGTACTACAAATATGTATACTCTATAAAAATACATATGGGTAAAAATAGGGCTATTGATATTATAATCTGTCTTTACACAATATAAATATTTCTTTACCTTGTACATATATGATGACATATACTTTAAAGGAATTAGATATATACATTTCCTCACTCACTTGTATTAATTAATCTGGAATCTGGAACGATAACAATCCCCATCTATTATGATATGTCTAGTGATGTGGTCAAGTTCATTGATGAGTGTGTTGTATGCATACATGGTTGTAGTTGTGATTGGGAGGTGGATTTAGTAATTTGAAGATATATAACGTGCAATACGTTCCTCTTTCAATGTGTTATGTAGTTTAAAGGTGTGTTTCAATAGTCTATGTCGAGGTGTGGTTCTGAGTAGAAAGCGTAACTTGTTTGTTAAAGTAATTAACGGCTGCTTTATGTTTCATAAATTCTGTTGTTAATGAAAATTGAATAATAAAAAAAATCACTTAGGTTTTCGGGTTACGGTAAATCTCTTTATTATTGCGTGTGCGTATTCGCGTGATATTTGAATTCGTGATCGTCTTTCCATTAATCTCTCTTAAAATAGGTAATTTACAGTATGTAAACGTCTTAATTGTTTCCTCTAGAATACGTGGCTGCTATCAGGGAATTGATGGAGGGAAATTGGACGATGCCATTGTCGACCTGACCGGAAGTATATCGGAGAGAATAGATATGTCAAATAAATCAAATGTACCCAGCAACCTGTACGACATCATGTGGAAGTGTTATAAAATGAATTCCATGCTAGGGGCAAGCATTTCTGTGAGTAGCTTTTAAAATTATGATAATTTATTTCATTAAACGCATATATTTATCCTGATCCTTTCAGTTTTTCTAACCTCATAATTATAGAAGATGAATGAATTAATTTATATAAATAGTGTGAGTTTTCTCATTTATATAAAAAAATGTATATATGGTAATGTTTATTCTATTGTATTGTGTGTTACTTGCTATGTAATTGTAAATGTGCAAATAAAATAGAGTCGCATTATAAATTTTGTTCTTCGTTATTCAATCAAATATATGATTCCGTGACACATTTTCGTGATTGGTAGTTTGTTATGTTTAGTTATAATACTGATACGGCTGCAAAAAACTTTTAAACTTGTCTTTATTAATGTCCCACTCGTTATAGTTGAAGTCCTCAACCGGTCCCGCCAGACGGGAAGTAGAACTACCAAATGGACTGTTTATGGGCCATGCCTACAGTATAACGGGGCTAGCTACTGTAAGTAGGATTTCTAGCCCTATTACAAACAAGATATCACTATTTGTCCACTTATTGCAATCCCTGCAATGAACTATGTGTTGATGTATGACTGGGTTCTCTACGAGTTTTACGTATAACTAGATCGGGGACTGGAATATAGTGTAAAGGGTATTGTTTCAGGTCAGGAATAAGAATCGTGTATAACGAAGATTCCATGTAGAGAATAATTAAAAAATTATCGTCATATTTTCTTCGTTTTTTTTGCAGTCATGATCAGTCTATTCAAATTTAAACTGTCATTTTCACCTGCCTCCGATTCGTGTTGTTCGAGATAAATAATAAACATCAAGTGCAACATATTGACAATATATTTATAATATTCGTGTTTATCAACAAACATCGGAAGGAGGTGCTGCAAATAAACACATTACATTGAAAACGTCATCATTTTAATAGCTTTAAACAACAGTGGAGGGATATATAATTTACACGCATATGTATGATGTACATAACGAATCATAATTTATACAGGTACCGTACCGAGGGATGTCCGTACAGCTGGTCAGACTGAGAAACCCCTGGGGACGTGACGAGTGGAAAGGCGACTGGTCAGACGGGTAATGGTCATTCAGTATATTTTTAAAATCCATGAAAGGAGTGGTGGATAAAGTGAAAAAGGGCCATATTTTCCTTTAGGTCTATTGTGAGATGATGATTTCTCCACGGTAAACAGCATACAGTTATCGTTTGTGAATATTCCCCTGATGTATATATATTATATTAGGTATACAACAAATATTCCCCAGATGTATATATATTATATTAGGTATACAACAAGTAAACCCTCTTAATATGTCATCAGGGGTATGCAACAAACAAAGCACAGCAAAATGTACCTCTTTTGTGTGTCTAAAGGACACTATATTACACAAACAAAACAAAAACGATATTAAGGATATAGATACCGATTCAATGCGCTGAAGAGAAAAGTATAATAAGCATTATACATATCTGGGCCCGTATAAATGGAAACGTTGCCATGCTCAAGCATTGATTCGTTTCTTAAACCAACTTTCTTCTTACTCGCTTAAATTCAAGTGTTCACATTGAAAATGGTATTTGGCTATAAGTCTCCCTAGAGTTCCTCCAAATCATTGACAAAATGTGAAGTTTTATTCCTTTATCACCAGAACAAGAAATTGGGTTTGAGGACGTCAGCTGAGTTGGAGCATGAGAACGGTTTCATTAATACGGCCCCAAGTATATACATATGTACAGCTCATCGGAAATCGCGCCGCATAACGATTGTTGCATATTTTATAAAGTCAAAATTTAAGTCAAAAATGCAAAATTAGAAGAAGAAAAAACACAAATCAATGAAAATTCATGGCTTATCAAATAGTGACTTGCACGTTGTATATGTATTGACGTTATTACATTGAATAAAAGACATGTTATATGATGCTAATATATACTGTTTTGATGGACAGGTCTGACCAGATGAGTAGCATGTCACAGGAAGTCCGAAAACAGCTGAATATTGTTGTGAGGAACGACGGGGAATTCTGGTATGTTTCACGTGATCATTGCACGTGTTTATTATTAGTTGATTATTTTATTTTTACATTGGAGTCGTGGTTGACTGAAGGTAAATATTGAGTAAACGACGAATCTTCATTTCCGATCGACATATCGTGACTATACAATGGTTGTTTTAAAGATGAATGTATATTTCACGTTGAAACTTCAAAATAATTGACACGTTTCCAAATACGTGTTTGTTTACTTACATTGAAGATATCAAAAGTTTTATACGCAACTTATTATGACGTCAGATTCAGACAGTTTCCTAAAATCATTATGTACAAGGAACGAGTTCAGAATTCCTTATCATATACTTAACGAAAGTGTAAGCAAATGCACATTTTAGAAATGTTTGAACCATGCAAAATCCCAAGGAAACATCATTTTTGACGTTATATTTTACAAAATGTTGGATCTTCTATTCCGAATAACCAAGTGTTGCCTTTCTGTTAACAAGGATGTCGTACCACGATCTGCTGCTAAACTTTGACGAAGTACAACTCTGTCACCTGCAACCGGATGCTTTGACGTCGGAGATAGCAAATGATGAGGCAAGTTACGGAAAGGAAACTGTTCTTTCCTGTCTTTAAAAATCTGAAAAGTTACAATCATCATCATCAAGTATCTGTATATTGTATTATTAGTCTAGAAAAGTGATTTAATAGGCGATGCCTGTGCCATTTGTACATTTGATGCAATACAATTATTTTGAAATGAAATTTAATTAGTATTAGACTATTTACACTTCTGCTATTCACAACAAAAACAAACAAACACATATAAAGGAAACAAAGCGAAAATGCATAGATGTTTTATAATAACTGTAGCTGTATTTCGTGTTGTAGAGACAGGGGGCATGGCAGGTCGTGGTGTACCATGATGCCTGGCTAAAAGGTGTTACTGCAGGGGGCTGTGGTAACAAACCGCATCAGGGTAGGTAACTCTGTATGATTACATTTACTATTGTTTTTAATGTTTATGGCATTATTGGCACGATACAAGAATACAAACGGGCCCTGTAATAATGTATGCCGGTGAATAATTTCAAATGACTTAACCAAACAATGCAAATATATTATTATATTAAATAAAAACCTGATCAAACATTTAACAACATACTTACGTTTGTTGGAATATGGATTGCCTGGCCTACACATCAAGTATGGGAACAAAAACGAAGCCGTTAAAATATACCCTTCCATCATTTATAAATACTATTTATAAACGTGCTCAGTTTAAGCGGTATTTTATTGAATAATTTCAACAAAATTATTACATGTTATGGGAAAACAAGCTTAGAACTTCGCGTAAAGACACTGTTATTCAGAGAAACAGTAACAGTTTTGAAGCTGTTTATAGCATTCATGAATACGGTAACTTATATTGAGCGGTTATCATAATTTACTACTTTTGAATGAGCGGGAAAAGAAGCTATTATAATAACCGTTAAAAACATGTGCGTTAACAGTAAATTTCTGTGTCCAGATCTTTACTGGAGGAATCCCCAGTTCTTTGTCACACTGAAGGACGTTGACGACACGGACAGAAACAACATGTGTACACTCATCGTGTCCCTCATAGAGAAGGAACAGGACAACAGAAACAAGGTGGCAATGGCCTTCGACATTTATAGAGTACGTGTGTGATTGTGACCTGGTAAATATGTCCTATTTACAAGGTTATGTTCTATTTACTGGGTATACGTGTATAATATTTATCAGGTACGTGTATGCTACTAATGTTTTTATTCAATTCAGTGTTTTAACAATTTGCATCTAAACAAAATTACCTGATATGGATCTAACTGCAAATAAACACAACATAAACTATTGTAACTATATATCAACATAATTTTGATACTTAGGTTGCAAGCCTACCTTTCTCACTCAGTTCAAATCGGTTCATTAGGTGATAAAATATTTCGTAAATTTTGCATGGAAACAAGAAACAGGAATGATGATGGATTTTAAAGCTTATCCAGAACCATTATCCTAATGTTCTTATGGCGTCATACAAATTCTGATTTATGGCATTTATGTCAATATGTACACTTAATTTGTATATTTATATTACATGTCCTGTTATGAAGACATAGATTCATTGATATATAACGATATACTCTCCCATTTTGGAATCTACATATATTAAGTTAGAGGCAGCTATTGTGGGAAACCCCAGCAGAATTGGGAACATGCTTTTGTATCTTCAAAAACGTTCATCAATTTGGAAATATATGGAAAAGTATGACATTAGGTACCTTCTGAATATCTACTTAAGCAATGTGCAATATCCCCAGATAGTCACATTGTGATATATATATCATTGATTCATGTATTTGATACTGTTCACAGCTTAAAAATCCACAGAGAAGGCCGTTGGATGGCGATTCTTTGTCAAGAAATGCTCTTCTTCTACAAAAATCTTCCGGTAAATACGAATTCTATAGAGAGAAAACGAAACGGTTTGAACTTTCACCTGGAACGTATGTCGTCATTCCTAGTACGTTTTACCCAAATATAGAGGCACAGTTCATGCTACGATTCTACACAGAAAAACCTTTTGACAGTGGGTAAGTATTCTTCAAATGTTGTATGAATCCGTTTTAATCCCTACCCCTATCTTTTCCAAAAGAGGACAACACACAGTATATATACCACTATAACAACAAGGGAATACCAAATTGTAAACAAAACTGTTATTTGAATGCAAAATCAAGGAAACTATGGCAAAATTTATGAAAAAAAAAGATTGATAAAGAGACTCTTGAAAAAAACAATAGGATAAGAAGAGTTTCTGTTTCAAAACCAATTCATTGTCCTTTTTACTGCTAAAATGACAATTCCAAGTACTTTAAACGCTAAAATTTCTAATTAATTTTACCATTACATGGTGCTGATAGCGAAATGTTGGAAACTATAACCAGTAAGGCTCAATGTACAAGAGACAAATTTGATCTTTATTAGTGTCAAAACTGGTTTCTACTATATTGGGTATGAACAGCAATGGAAGTGATGAACAATGTTTGCCTTAAATTTTGTGGTATAAAAAGCCCGAGGCATTGCTTAACAATATTTTGCGATATAGTGTATTGTGACGTCATGATTCACGGACAATTCTTCCTGGTCAGAAGCAGAAATCATGAGAAGAACATTGTTTTATTGACATATGAACGACTTTATGGTAGAAATGCATCCCAAACTCATTATGGATAGTTAACCATGTGTCATTTTACAACTTTAAATTCAGCTAACTCGAGTTAGATAAACTTGATACCCAACCAGCACTAACTGTGGAACCTCTAAATACAGTACCCACCTATGAGGATATACGATGTTTTCGTTATTTAACACATGCTATAGTCCTCCCTTATGTGTATTTGATCGCCGTATACTTATTTCAGTGTTCTGGATGAAGAGCCTGGGCCCGGACCATCCGTGAGTATTAGATGCGTAGTCATTCGAGCGATTGATTTAAAGTTATGCAATTTATCATCTAAAACGGACTGTCAAAACATCACATTGACAAAAACAAAATGACGTAATAACCAAACCCCGTGTTCGTGTTTCGAATCCCAAGTACTGTGAACGCTATTTTCTTGTTCATATCATTTGTTTGCAACACAAATTTAGATATATGAGCATGCATAGGTAAAAACAAAATGATACAAAGGAAGAAAATGGCCAAGTTTATTTAACAAATAATTAAAGAGTTTGATTTAACTGGTACAAAAATATTGATGATATATATACGTATTTCTAAATAACAGTCGATATAAATATGTATATGTACAAAAACAGCTCTTCAAATTTACGCACTGTTGTGTAGCCGTACTGGACATACACGGTACAATAAACACAGATAATCCTCATAAGTTACATACACTTTTTCAGACTCACACAACACCGGTGGAAGATCCTACCAAAGCTATTTTCAAAAGATGCACTAAAGAAGATGGAAAGATGTATGCGAGAGAATTAAAGTATTTTTTAAGGGAACTGACTGTTCTTGGTAAGGACATAATTCTTACGCGTGCTATTTTTTCCGTGGCATCTATTTCATCACGGGGGCGATTGGTATGACGTCATTTACGTCAATATTTAGCTGCGCAAATTCTGAAGACTAATATAGTTTGCAACTATGATAAATACAAATTGTTCGTAATTTTAAAACAATGATATCGAACGCTTGTTATTAATTCCTTCTGAACTTTTTTAAGAAAGCTGGTATGGATGCAATCCGATTTAACCCTTTCACCCCTATGTAACTTTAGTAGACTCTACCATGCACTGATATGGAGGGGTCCATTACGGTCTACAGTGATGAAAGGGTTAATATCCCATTTGTAATGCATACCACATTTTTTTCATAATACTCGTGTTAGCTAATTACACTAATGATACAGGAAATACCATATTTTGAACATTTAATATTCATTCTTTCATTTATTACCATTGAAATAAGTAACCTGTCATCATTAATGCTGGAGACCAGACTATGAAAACTAAAAAAGAAGGAGATGCAAAAAGCCAAATATTTAAATTTCTTTGAAAATTATCTGTTTATGTTCCAGAACACAAGGAACCGATCAAGTTTAGCACCGAAACCTGTAGAAGCTTAGTGACTCTGATGGATGTATCCTTCCCGTGTTACAAGCTTGTCAGTCTAGCTCGTCATTCCGCACACAATCATCTACAGTTACTGAGCAGTTCTCCGTAACAAACGCACCACCTGTTTGATAATGCTAGAGTTTTAAAGTAGATTTCCACCACAAAAATGAGCAAAAATTAAGTGTTTGCGAGTAAATATCGTCCGCTGGAATTATTTTGAATAAGTGATATTCTAAATTGATTCGTGATTTTCGAAACTTTTAACCAAGGTTACGATTGCGCATGACTGATCCTTCTTCGTCTAACGAAGGTTATAAAGAATACAAAGTATATATCCATGGAAACGATATGAATTAACAAAACTCTTGGTATTACTAAAACAAATTCAATCACAAATGAAAATCTTTCGCGAGAGGATGTTAACCTATGTACAAGCATTGGTGTGCAATCAGTCATATTCTTTTATCGTTATATTTACATCCATTTTGACCCTCATTATACCTACGAAGGTCGTCATGATAAGGTAAGAAAACGTCATTTAGATTAAAATATCACAGCATTATGACTATCCTTAGCGTCATTCAGAGAAATCGTTCAGGGGCACTGGACTATGACGAGGCGGTGAAGGCTTGGAAAGAGATCCAGGGATTCAGGGTAAGTTTGGCGTACCATCTCGTTAGTACAGCATCTCAACGATACTTACTGATGGTAATGCAATGTCAGTTTCAATAATAAGTCACTTGAAGCCTTATTACAATCACAACGCGTAAATGTGTTATGAATTACTCTTACTATTGCCTGATTTGCCTTGACATCAGGTCAAGACGGTTACTGGGGTACTATACTATGACGTCACAACTGAAAGGTGTTATTTAAAACTTATCTTCATCCTTAAATCAAATTCGTATTGTTATATTCCAGGCTGTATTCCAACAGTCCGACGTGGATGAATCCGGAAATGTAAACACGTACGAGCTTGGGAAAATGTTTGCTAAACTAGGTAATGTCATCAAAACGGGACAATGTTAGAGTAAATAATATGTTACCTCACTGATGATAGATGAGAAATTGCAAAAGTACCGCAAAAAAAAAAAAAAAATAAGAAAAGAAAGAAAGAAATGGTTTAATGAATTATTCGGAACGTATGCTTCTTTTCAACAAAAATATCACAATGACTGGATAATTGATATTTTTCACACTTTCATTGAAGTATGTAACAATTGAAATTAAATAATAGATATGCAATTTCAATAACAAACGAATGAATCATAATACAAGTCAGTCAACTTCCAACCTCAGACTGATATTGTCCGAGATATACATAGGAACTTGAACTTAACAACAAACATAAAGAAAAACTCACAATTTATTAATAATTTTGCATACACGTTATTTGCAGGTTTCCCTATCAGTAGAATGGTCCTGACCGGTATAGTACGACGCTATGGTGGAAGGGATAACACTATATCTCTGCCCGACTTCATCGTTATCTTGTGTAAATTAACAGTGATGTATAGTAAGTAAGAGTAGCATTCAGAGATTTCAAGTGTTCATCACGTGATTAAACCTATGATATTGTCTGAGTGTTCATCACGTGATTAAATCTATGATATTGTCTGAGTGTTCATCACATGATTAAATCTATGATATTGTCTGTTCACATGGTACCGTTAATTTCCCACTAAACTCTAGACAACGGTCTGGGTTTCCTTGACATTGTGTCAAGATGGGTACTGGGGTACTATACTATGACGTCACAATTGAATGGGTGTCATTAAAACCTCGTCTTCATCCTTACGCCATTTGGTTCGCAAATTTGAGAAAAAGAGTATCATTAGTAGAAAAATCAAATTTAAAAAAAATACTCCCTGTTTATTTACTGTGTAAATAATAGTTCTAAATTAAACTTGCTAAACACATTAATAAAAACGCCAAATTGGCAGACGTTTCATATATATAGTATTGCTCAAATGAGAGTAGTACCTTCGGTACGCGTATAATCACGTGAGCAACGCTACATTAGCAGTTCCCTCGGGATAGGGTATTAAAGTATCAAAATGTATGTTCTAATGTTTTTCATCCTGTTTACTATTGCTATTTACTTTTCTAAAAGTTCCATGCAATGCAAGTTGAATGGTCTTTCATAATTTTTTTCAGGTCTATACCAAGACCATTCAGGCGGAGCAGACACAGCTAAAATCAGCATGAATGAGGTATGTCTTTAGGGAGGTTCTAGTTCAAGTTCTTTATTTGCTGAAGTTTTACAACTTATGGCAATAATTACAGATAAGACAAAGACACTCACAAGGAC